>JAAMXS010000665.1:0-43807 GCA_019693525.1 Cylindrotheca fusiformis | reverse complement strand
GATTTCCCATTTCTGTATACCGGGACTGCTATTCTGTAGCTTGTCGATCCCTTTGGCGGATTGCTTCTTCTTGTCAGCACAAACAACTCCAGCGCACTACATCAGCAATGTCAACTACAGGTCGAAACTTTCTGCACTTTTCTCTTCCATGGATGAAAGCGGTGAAGGGAATGGACAAGATGAGCTCCAATCGCTGAGGCTTTTCCTAGAGCAATCGTGGAACGCAGAGACAATGGGCGAGATCCCATCCGATTCGTCTGTGGCTGCAAAAGAAGCAGTTGAAACAATTGAAACTGCCTCGGAGAATGGCGTTTCTATCTTCCTAGTGGACTTGCTGCTACCCGCCTACGATATTAACCAAGGATCGCATTTGTATGATGAGGTTTTGGCTGTGGAGTACTGCATTGCCCTCAGTGAATACTTGAAAGGAAAGTCGTCGATTCTGGTTCGGGATTCTAAAACTGTGGAAATCGTTTCTCGTATTTTGAAAGTGCGGGAAGATACTGCAATGGAAGAGATTCAACAGCAATCGGATAATGAAGGATTAATCGTCGAGGCAATCGTTGATGAAGACCAAGAGGACGAGGACATTATAGAGGAGGGAGACGAAGATGCTTCAATACCCACATCCGATGTTGATTCATTTCGACAAAGTCTAATGGCGAATTGGGATTTGGACGAAGAGGAAAATGCAACAAGTAATCAAGAAAGTGGCCCCATTGTTGATCCACCACCCGCTGCTGCTCCGAAGACTGGCATCCAGAAAGGCACTGATTCTAGCAAACCAAAACCAACAAGTCGAAGGCATCGATTGGGTAGCTTGTTCGGGGACAGGGTGATTTCCCAAGGTGCCGACATGGTGACCGACGTGGTCAATGCTGTTCGAGACAACGCTTTACCTGAGAAGGATGAAGAAAACTTGATCATCCTCTCGTCTTCAACTCTTGCGGAGACTGTGGCGGTTAGAAGTCTAGTAGGCAAGTATGGCGACCAGAAGAAAGTAATTCTTGTCAATTGCAAACTGGATCCACTACCACCGGAACTTCGAACGGCAGAAACTGTCTACAGTATCATGCCCTTAGTTTCCAAGGAAAAGGGTTCTGGGGAGTCGCATGCCGATGAATCTCCTGCACCAAAAGTGGTCGTCTTGCGAAGGTATCCGAAGCCTTGGGAAATCTACGTGGATGTTGGAATCGGGTTTCAATTGGCAGATAGCATTGCACCTAGCATTAGCAACAAGCGAGGAATTCGCATGGATCAGATTACAAATATTGTAAAGCGTTTCTTAAGATAGTGCGGAAAAATGTTTAGAAAGACTGGGACAGTGGCTGATTCCACTGCTGTCGTTCAAAAAAGCGACTATTGCATGGATGCAATCCTTCTCGACACGATGTCCTAATACAAAATTGGACTTCATTCTAAGCATAAATAGCAGCATGAGCACTCTATTTGGGGAGGATCTCCTGCACAGTCTGCGGTGATGACTGGCCGTGGTTCAATGTCACAGAGAAAGTCAATTTGACCTTCCAAGTTATTCAAATGAAAGCTCATGCGTTCTATAGTGAATCGATTTCAAATGGACTGTTAGATTTGCTTTTCAGATAAGTGGAGGGGTGACAACATCTGTACGTACCAATTGAAACAAGTTCATGGAGCTGCTCTGGAACTGTACCATTCAAGTTGTTGTCGTGCAATGCCATCATCTCAAGCGATTCAAAAACAGAGAAATTGGCTGGTATTGTTCCACTCAGTGCGTTGCTGTGAACATCCAACATGACCAAGTTCTCCTTTGACAGGGCCATGGGGAGAGTTCCAGTTAGGGAATTCTGGGACAGATATAGCTCCTTCAAATGTTCAAGTGTTCCAAGGCTATCCGGGATACTTCCCGAAAGGAGATTGCGGCTAAGTTCAATGATTTCTAGGGAAGGGAAATCGTCCATGCTGCTTGGTAGGGTCCCTGTCAGGCGATTGTCATTGACTCGAATCTCGACCAAAGCGTTGGTATTGGTGCCAGCAGAGAAACTCTCCCACGGAAATTCACCATTGAGCTCATTGCTTCCAGCAGAAAAGCGTACCAGCTTTTCAAGATTCCCAATGGAGGTGCGAATGTTTCCGAAAAGTCGATTGTCCGAAATCAACAAGGTTTGTAGATTTGTCAAACCTCCGATAATACCTGGAATTCTTCCTGTAAATTCATTGAAGGAAAAATCCAAGGTTTCAGCCAATGGAAGGAATTGGACGAAGTCCATTGTACCAATCATAGTATTCGACGTAATGTTCAACGTTCGCAACGATGTGAGCGCTGTATCGAGTGGAAAAGGTCCGGCTAGATCATTGAATCCAAGGCTGAGACTCTCCAGATTGGCCAGTTGTCCAATGGTTCCGGGAAGCGTCGAATGAAGCAGGTTGGAGGACAAATCGAGGATTCTCAAGCTGGAAATTGACAATAGTGACGAAGGAATCGTTCCCTGCAGCGAATTCTGATTGAAATTCATATAATCGATTTTGTCAAAGGCAAAGTTAGGAATAGTACCAGAAAGCTTGTTGTTCTGTAAATCCAGGTGCGTCAACTGCGACAACGCGGATAGCTCCATGGGTAGCGTTCCTCGAAGATTGTTGTCAGCTGCATATTTGATGTGTATGTATATTTGAAGAAAAAGTGAGCGAAATGAGGCAATAGATCATCGCACTCGCCAGCAACCCAACATTACGTACGTAGCGACACTGTCACAATGTTCTTCGCATCGTCGCAAAAGACTCCCAAACTATCGCCATTGGACCAACCACATTCATGATCTTCGGTCAAAAATTTCAAGGCTTCGTCCCATCGAGAGCTTCCAACGGTGGTACTGTAATACAAGACTGCCAACGCGTACCTTGCTTCTCTCCGCCTTTTATCGTCTTCCAAATCAACGCCTGATGAATCCACTTTGACCAACCAGTCCAACGCCAATCGTTGGGGGGACGAGAGTACATCCAAAGTACCGGGCGGGGACAAATATTCCACTTCATCACGAGTATATCCCGTCACATCTCCATAGTAGGCACCAAAGGCAAACATGACAATCGCCAATAACCCAAAGGTTGAACACAAGCACACGCACAACGCTGTCGTATACAACCATCGTTTGGGTTCGTCGTCGTGTTGTTGTTTTTCTTCTCCTTCTTCTTGCTGCTCGGCGGATTCATTTTGATCTGGTTGTGTGCCACAATGTTCCAAATCAGTTGGAGTATCCATGTCGTTGATTCGCTTTCTTGAAATCTCATGGGGCTTGTTGTACGAAGTGATTTTGTACGCACTGGAAATACTCACTCGTTTCTTTAGTCGGTGGGGAGACACCAGTGGCTGTTGCCGTTGGTGTTGTTCTGGATCGGATGATACGGTTGCCGTCTCGCTGTCTTGACTCATGGTCGGGTCCTCAAACGAAGTGACACCGGCAGGAGATTTCTTGACAATTATCTTGCTATCGCCATCATCATTATGAGGGTTTGTCCCGTTCTCAGAAGGAGAACTCGACCGTAAGTGCAATTTTTCCAGCCGTCTCTCTTGCCGAGACTTCTCAGCATCCAACCGTTGCCAGATTTCGGTACTGTGAAGACCAGTGTTGTTCATCCTAGTGCGATTATCGCCGTTCCTGTCCTTGATGTTAAATTCTTCTTGTGATTTGTAGTCGTCGTCGTAGTTGTTGCCGTCGACAATGTTTCGGTCGACGATCGTCTCATCGTTCATGTTTTATCTCTTGTGCAAGGATCGGGAGGAAAACAAGGTACATCCAAGCAAGCTATTTCTCAATATAAGTGTTGCCTCATGAGTCTGCAGCATTCTTCTTTGTGGAAGGAACGTTATTCAAGCCGGGCGCACTTATAGGAGACTAGCATATAATGGTCACGTGGAAATCTGTAGAGTCTCATTTAAAAAAGACAAGACGGCCAAACTCCTCCACCCTTGCAGCAGGGTAGAACCAGCCTATTGGTAGACATGGCTTCGAGCAGAAAGTGTGGCCTTTTCGTTTGGGTTGGTGACGAAACCGCACAAGAGCTTGAAGGAACATTTCGCTGCTAGTCTTGAAACGAACGGAAATATGTGAAACAAGCATAAGTAGAATAAGTGATAAATTTTTTTCTGTACTCATCATTTAAGGCAGTAAAATCGGGATTGCTTGCACAATGGTTTTCGTCCCCCTTCTGTAGGGGTGGGTTTGGCCATCGTGCATTTTTCGGCCTACTATAGTCCTTTCTCTGCGCGTGCCGATCCTTCTTGTCGTTTCCAGCACGCACCGTCAACAATAATAATTCACGGGTCGTGAAGACATTTTCATTGCTGATCAACGCTATTCTTTCCTTACATCCTTTTTCCATCATCATCATGTTAGATCCTCTTGCATCATCGTCTCCCAAGACTTTGGACGACGACGACGAGGAGGATGTAGGGAACAGTTTTGACAGTAGTAATAGCATGGCTTCGATTGAAGAATGGACCTTGCGCATCAAATCGTTTCGGGATGTGGAGATTCAGATCCCTTCCAATTCCGTCGTGTCGCAGGTGAAGGATCGAATTCGTGCCGCTTTGAAAGAGAAGGACCGAAGAAGGTATATGAGATTGATTTGCAAAGGACGTCTTCTAACTCCCGATCATGCTCCCATTCAAGAATTCAATGTCCGAAATGGTGATGCGGTGCACGCTGTCTTGGCCACAGCCACAACCACGACTGTGCCAGCCGCGAATGGCACGACTTCTACTTCTCCTACTTCTGGAAATCGACAACGTCGACGGCAAAGAGGTACTGTAGTAGGTCCGGGTGGACGAGTCACACGGGCATCGCTCGATAATGAATCGTCGTCGAGTAGTGACGACGATGAAGAAGAAGGACGCGAACGCTTGGGATTTGATCGATTGCGGATGGGGGGATTGTCTCGGCAAGAAATTACTGCGATTCGTTCGTACTTTTCACGACATGTCGATCGATACGTCCAACAACACCCGGAAAGTCATCCCGAGGAATCCGATCTCCGAAGACGTCGATTGTTAATTGGTACGTCACAAGACCACAGACAAAATCGGCTTGAATCTGAACCTTCTAACTAATGCTCTCTTTCCCCACCTCTACTAATACACTTGCAGAGGATGATTGGATGGCGTTGCAAGGCCCGACTTCGGAATTTCGCTTGAATCTCAATCAAAACACTCTGATGCGATTCGCGAACATGCAGAATACGCCTTCTGGAGGATTTCGATCTTCCACGACAATAGGGACAGATGGGGACTTTGTTTGGGGCTTTGTGTTGGGATTCTTTGTTGGATTTGTCATGCTTATTTGGGTTTGGATGCCCAATATACCCCACAAACAAAAGCTGGGCATTTTGACCGGATTATCCTTTCAACTGGCTTTCAATGTCGTACAAGAAGAAACAGAAGATGAATTTGATCAAGACTAACAACAGACTACGACCACTAGCTAGCTGACTAGCTGTAATTAGTATTTAGAATATTCGCGCCATCATGCACTACAGGAACGGTTCCAATTTGGATCGGCAATAGTCTGCTTGTTGTTTCTCGTCACCCTCAAATGCATACCAGTCCCAGAATGGAATTTTCACTACATTCCAACCCAATCGACGTAGTATTCTACTTTTCACAACGGTAGATCCGTTAGGTTCTTGGTGATCGTCACTCCAATCAAAAAAATAGTCAGAGTTGATTCCAGTGGGTGTCATAGACGGATCCCGATGCATTGCATGGGGGCCGTTGTCGATCTTGGTAATAAAATGGCCGGGACCATCGAATTCAATGCCAATTTTGGTTTCCACTTGAGCCATGTCCACGCTCAACACCTCCTTGGAACTGTCCGGTGGCATGGAGACGCCATATTCGGTTGCCAGGGTTGCCATATCGATCACGTGCTCCTGAACATGGTCAAAGCCGATACTGTCCAATATCGCACCGACAGCGAGCTGCGATTTGCTCGATATCAATTCCAGTTCAAAGGTATCATTCTCCAAGATCGAACTAGGGCTTCGAGCAATGGACGTTTTAATCGTGCCAAACTTGTCGGGAAAACCAGGAGGCAACGACAAGGAATGGTTCGGGACTTCTAGATCCAGAACGGTCTGCAAGTATACGATGCTCATGACGGCGCTCGATTGAATCCCAGCATCCTTGTACACCTCCTGGACGTAATTCGGGTCCGTATTCTCGCCCGTTCCAAGCAAACCCAAGTACAAAGCTGCAATCAGACGACGGGGGTAGGCACCAAAGACGGCACAAGACCAGGCAATGTTGGCCAACTCTTGACGATTGTGGTACCTCGCGATGCTGGCCACCGACACTCCACCAGCACCACCGACAACTGTCAAAAAGTAGGATTCGATCGAGTCCATCAGAGCGGGACGAACAAAGTTCAAACTCGCCAATGCCCTGACAAGAAGACGAAGAATAAGAAAATACTTAGTACAGCGACTAACCACATTGAGCCATCCCAAACATACAGCAAACATACCATAGTGAATTTGCCAACTCTTGCCCATTGAAATAGGTACCTCGTTTCTTGCCTTGCACGAATAGCTGCAACCGTTTCTCCATTTGCTTCACCACTTCTGATAAGAATCGTTCATGTTTCATACCCAAAATAGCAAAGGCCCACGCCGTGTTGGCAAGATCTTGAGGAGTAAGTGCCGAAAGGTTGTCTGCAACAACAACAAACGACAAACGAAGGATAAGACGTGAATTCTTCTGCGCATACGAGAGGTTCTTGATTGAAACAGCTCCTTACCATGCACCTTCAAATCAGCTTCTGCGATTGCATAAAAGAGTTTCTGCAAAAGGGATTCTCCAACGTCAATAAAACTGACAGTATAGTGTGCTAGTCGACCGGATACTGGATAAATTGTAATAGCACGAGCTCGCCGTTGCATGACTTCCGCGCCAAGTTGGGCCTGACGAGCATAGGACCATGCCAAATTCCCCATACCTTGGGATGAAAAGCCCTCTACGCCTCGGCCAGTGATTTCAGGACTATTTTCATCGCCCACCAAGTGCTCGGCCACAGACTTGAAGAGCGTAGGATGTCGAACTCCCAACTAAATAATCGCAGGGTGCTGAGATTCAGGTAGCAAGAAGGACAATTCGACTGAAAAACTTACTCGTGATAGACTCCACAATATGTCTTTGATTTCTTGTTCTTTGAAATCTCCAGGGCGGTTCATCAGCTCCTGCGAAGCGACCGCAATGAGTCTCGTTATAGGATCGGATTCCGCCTGGGACTGTGATGGCCTTGCGTTTTCTACAAGGAGAGTGTCAAAGGCGTCACGGTATTCAGGAATGACATCTGTTGTTGCCAAAGCCCATAGAACTAATTTGAAACACAGGAGAAAACGTTGAGAGGACTTCGTACGCAGCAATTTACGAGAGCAAAAGAAAAGCGTACCATTGCTCAGCTCCTGTGGCTTGCATCTTCGTGCTCTGTTTTTGTCTGCCCTTCGAACAATGTTGCGATAGATTTCATCGCTCTTGTAGTCAAGCGTAGCAAATGCCCAAAGAGTAGTGCCGATGTCTTGAGGAGAAACTTGACGATTCGGGTGCGCCAACTGCTTTCCGATTATTTCAAGAACTTCGTAGTCCTTTTGTTCCAATCGAGCCAAAGCCCAAGCAAAGTTATTCAATTCTTGACTTTTGAATCTATGCGCATTCAACTTTGCGTTTTTGATAGCCACTTGTACGGCGTCTTTCATGAGGGTGCAATCTCCTTCGGCATCATTGCTAACAAGGAACGTGTATTCATTCCTAGAGTCTAAGGTTGTCTTTCCCGCCTGTAATCCAAAACCCACTGTGGCGAAACTCCAAATTGTATTCGAGGTTTCTTGAGAATTGAAGCCTTCTCCATCTCGAGAAATCAACTGCCGAGCAACATGTCGGAAAATTCTCAAAGCTGCGTCACATTCCGGGCCGTTGGTCTGTCCCGCACGCTTGCTCAGGATGGTGGCAACTCCCCTGTTTTGTTGATACTGTAAGAAAGCTGACAAAGATTTGACAACATTGCTCCGTCAAAGGAACGTACCAGGCTGTATTTGCAAGCTCCTGAGGCTTAAATTCGTTTGGAAAGTCTGGATTCTCATCCATCAAATCCGCTACAAACGGAAACAATGTTCTTTCTGGCCCAACTACCCCAGAGGTCGCAAGGGCCCTAGTAAGAAACAGAGTCTAGATGAGTTCAACGTCTAAGACGTTATCCTTCCCTCCAGAGCGAATGTACTGGACTTACCAAATTGAATTCGACCACTCTTGTGGCCTCAACCCTTGATTCCGGTTTCCTTCTACTCCTTTTACCAAACTGGAGACAATGAAACTGACGACAGCTTCATCAGATCGTTTGGCAGTAGCGGTTGCCCATAAAATGTTGGAAAATTCTTGCAGTTGAAATTTCGTAGGGTCTAAAAGAGTTGTGCGGTGCGATATGGAGTCCATTATGTGACCACAAAGCTCTGAAAGTGCTGGAATCCAAGACATGTTCTTCACCTTATTGTCCGAAGTTCGTTCTCTTGCCGCTGCATAAACCATAGCCCTAACTTCCTTACTCTTCTCATTCAAAACTTCTCGCTTGTTTTCCGTGGCATCGACTGGAATGACGCTCTTGGGTGGAGCTATCTTCAGTTTTGCAATAGCCCAAGCAATGTTTGAAAGTTCCCTTGATACAAATCTGAATGGTCGGTCTAGAGCATCCTTCACATCGGCGCCCCCTAAGGCTTCCGCGGCACCGCATATCAATAGCGCGAACCGTGGATCGGACAGAATCTTAGATCTGTCGTTCCCTTCTGGATTCTGCCACGCAAATGCCAGATACTTGGCGATACGATGTATGGATGTGGAAAAATTGATAGAGTTCAGCTTTCCTCCTCCTGCCAAACCAGTCAGGGCTCCTTTGGTGGACGCTATCAGCTGAAGCACTTCTGCTGCATTTTCGCTTTTCACAATTTCTGAGTTCAGCTGCCTATTTTCATCGGCTGATCTATGCTGAAGCGGGTTATTCTTCTTGGGATTAACACTCCGTCTCTTCGACTTGGGTGGTGGACCATTTCTCTTGTTTCCCGCCCCTTCTGACGTAGATTTTGTTTCTTGATTTGCTTGACTCAACAAACATATGTTTTGCTCCTTAGTATATCTGATGTGAGGATGGACCCGCGGAGGAACATGTGAAACGAAACACTCTGTTTTCTGCATAGCAATCGACACCAAGCAAAGAAAGAAAAAGCTGGAACCTGAATGCACTTTCAAGTTTTGCATATTTCGGCTATCAGAGGTTGAATACCCCTTCGTCAATACAAATTTCTTAGATATTTGTTATGAATTGTGGGGTTGATTTCATAGGTTTCTCCAAGTACAACTCTTTTCATCATCAAAATCTTATAATGCATTTCCTTTTGATGGTCGTTGTTGGTTTTTAGTGGTTGATGGTGGCGATTCCATAAGCCCTTTACGTTTGCGTCTGCCCGCAGTCCGCGAGGACAAGACAGGCAGGCTGTGCAAAACCTGCCCGGCGCTCATTCTTCTGACATTCGGCTCTTTTCCCGCCTCCATTTTGCATGTGCTTGACACGCGTCATCAACGTTGGAGTGAAAATTCTTAAATATGCTATTATCCAACCCGGGACTACAAGTATACAGAGCAGAAATCATGTATATCTTGGCAAGATTTTGTGACTGTAGTCACAATCCGATTTCGAAGCTTCCATCACATTCAATTGACCCCGGACAAAATCGCTATGAAATTGTTGACATCAATCAGTCTACTCCTAGTAGCAGCAATCCCAGGAGCCGCTTCCGAAGATTGCTTGTATTCCATTGAGCTAAACAAAGAAAGTTACCGCCCGTATGAAGAAATCGAGGTTTCTCTTCAACAGTGTGAACCCGATCCAGAGGATTTTGTAACGATTTACGATGCGGCTGTGGGTCCTGTCGACGGCAATATCAAGCACATGATGTGGATGCGAGCTTGTGGGTCGCGAACTTGCTCGGATCTAAAGGATTCTGCCAAGTTTGCCTTTGGTCCAGAGAACAATGAGCATACATGGCCACTCCCAGTTGGTGAATACAGGGTAGCCCTAGTAAAGAAAGACAAGAAGAAGGGATTTGCTGTTCAGGCCGAAAGCCACAGTTTCAAGGTAGAAGAAACGGACAGTAAGATGATGCAGCAGAACACAATCAGGCTAGGCTGAAGCAAACCCTGCTTCGCTTTCCTCTTTGGCAAGCCTTCTGGATAGTGCCAGATAAAATTATGAAGTATCCTTGCTTGTTCCTCTTTCTTTGAATATTGTAGCAATGATTGAGAAGGAGTGCAACAACCCTCTTATTTAGAGATTGCTTCGGCCCTCAACTCAAATGAAGTCACGACTCACCTTCAATCCTTCGAAAAGAAGTAGTGACAGGATTTTTTTCTTTTCGTCTCATCCGAACTTGTAATAAAGATGGGGGCGTGCTTTGGAAAGGAGCGACACAATTGACTCAAAGGACTCATCTGTCCGTGGTCATAAGCAGGTCATTCTAGTGTGCGAGAACAAACATAATATCCTTGTTTGCTATTATCACCTATCACCAGGCGAGAAGAACTCTGGTGGGGGCATGAGAACATAGACTGCGAGCAACACCTATGTTCCCTTGAATTTTTTTTCACATTGCAAGACAAGGGTCAAATTTTGCAATGATGAAAGTGGGCTTGAATCCGAATCATTTTTCAGGGCGTCGGAAGAAACTAAACAGCAACAACCGAGGCAGCATAGGCCGGAATAGAGGTTCCTGCTCGTTGGCGACCGTTTCTGTTGGATGCTTATTTTTCATTGGACTGGTTTATGCATTCTTTCTCTTCCAATATCGGTCACTGGTGGCGAATCCAGAGATCCATGTGGGTGACGCTTCCTTTTTGGCAGACTTTGCGAATCCATCCAACCCTTGTCAATTTCGAAAGTATCCACCTAGACGGTATTATGGTTTGGCAAACACGAAACTTCCAAATTTTCTCAAGACAGAGTATATCTATGGCGAACTTCCACAGCGCTTGGAACCAAAACCAGGCAGCTCGAACAAAATGTGCGTGAATCAATCCGAGTGGCTCACGGGTGATAGGTCACGCCTTCCCTTTGCAGATGGAACGAATCCTTCCTTGTTGAGGATACGAAACAATCCTCGCGTAAATTCGGAGCTATTGGGAGCGTTACCTCAGGATGCGTATTATTTGGCCACGATTTGCATGACGAATTCGCAATGTGCTTGGAAGGATACACCACACGAACAAGAGTTTTACAAACTCTCCACACAAAAAGAACCACTGACAGTGCGGACCGTGCTACTAGTGTTGAACGAACACTTTGAAACAATAGAAGAAGCTACCATATATACACTGATTGATGCACCTTTTGGCAAACGTATACGACCCAAGAACAATGACGACTCTGCCAAAATGATCTTTGCCCTGGACGATGCTCGGCTATTTACGCACCAAGGCAATATATGGATCTCGTACCGAGAAGGCAAAGTTTTTGGGTATGACAAGCAAGTATTGAATCGGTTGCACATTATCAACTCTACAAATATATTGGAATTCACCCTAAAGGCTTCGGAAGTCGAAACGTTGTGTTGTGGTCGGAACATGGCGTTGATCGATAGCGTGCATACGGACCGCTTGCAAGCTCTGACATGGGTCGATCCTGTGACGGTCGTGGATGTGGAGCTCTCGAACGATAACTACAAAGAGAAAGCGGATCAGTTTCATCGTAGACTAGTAGAATCCCCAGCAGAAGCTACACCTACTGGTCGACGTTTGGCGGAAAAGACGAAGGAAAGCCATTTTCATGGAACGAATGGATTCATGGTGCATTTACCCGAATCGGGTGAATACTTGGGAATCGGTCACTTTCATCGTCCTCCCTCCCGAGATTTTGACAATCCGTATGCTCGGTTTGGCCATCACTACACACATGCGTTTTTCACCATTTCCGATCAACCACCCTATCATCTGCATCGGCTATCTCCCGAGTTGGTGCTTCCTAGTCAAGCCTATCCCATGGATGCCGAAGTCATTCAATTTTGGAGTGGTTTGGAGCTCTTGGAAGATGGCTTGACACTAGCCATGGCGTATGGTATTAATGATTGTGAAGGAGCTGCAACCTACTTGGACATTTCAGTCATCACTGGACTACTACGAGTTGTACCAGAGGGCAAAGAAGTTGTGGATCTCTTGGAGCCACTGTCGATTTAGTCTGAACAATCATGAGGCATTGGGGAATGACAACAGGTTCCGAGGGCGACAGATTCGGGGACACTTACAAGTCTAATATATCTGCTACAAATTCAATTCTGTCTTTTATTAAACTACCAAAAATCCTTTCGTCGTGCAAGATATGATGTTGGTCTGTCCTGTGTTTTGGGGGGAACGACCCACAATCTTCTTTTCCCTGCTGGAGAACTTCTGAGGAAAAAGGATATAACACGTTCAGCCGACCAATCAGCATCCTCTGACTCCTCATCCCTCTAGAAGATAAATAGAATGAATGATCCAAGACACCAGCTGTTTTGTAGGAGCATTGCTGAGGAAAGAATGTTGAACACGTAAGCTGACCAATGAGCAGGCTCTGACAAAGGAAAGGATTTCCGTTGCTGACGCTATCTTGCTTTCTCAAACCACGAATCAGAAGCACAGAACGTCTGGTGACTGACGAGGTCTTTCTACGTGGAACTGACTTTCTTCGCAGTCTAACGTCCGATGTGCACGATCCGAATCGTCGTTGTTAAATGTCGCATGGAACAAGTTGAACGAACGTTTCCGCAGCCTTAATAGCTCCATTCCTCCTACATAAGCTCGTGGAAAAACCAGATGTTTCTTGGGCGACATCACTCAACATCGGCAACTGACTGTGCTGAGTCCACACAGACAAGAGCAGAGAATGAGGCAGCTGAAAAAGAAGAGAAAGAAGCTAGAACAACACTACACGGCGGACACGTCTGCAACGACTGCTGAGCCAGTTCGCCCTTCCTTCTCAATATTTCAAATCCACCGTAATCGACCTGGTTGGTCATAAATCCTATTTCTTGCAATGAAGCGTAGTCTTGAGAATAGTATTTGCAAGGGAAGGACGATGACAACATTGGACGATGCGGTGGAAAGCTCAACGAAACGGATCCGGAAATCAACGAGTGGTACCCTCAATAGTGCAGATTATGAGAAGCCATCGGAATATGCTGTTGCCATCTTTGAATCCAATGGTTCCAGCAAAGATGATGCCATAGAGCTTGCAAGGTCGAAACAGGTAGCACCGACCCCCCAAATGATAGAAGCTTACACGATGGAAATCTCAGCAGCAGTTCGGGAAGGAGACCTGGAAACCTTGAAACGACTGCACTCCTCTGGAGCCAATCTAGATTGTTGTAGTCGATTTGGACAGCATGTGCTTCACATTGCCTGTCTTCGAGGACACTTGGAGGTTGTCAAGTTTCTCATTGAAGAAGCCGAGGTTTCCGTTTCCGTGGTGGATGATATGGGACGATCGCCATTTCATGATGCCTGTTGGTCTAGCTCGCTCAACTTCGAGATTCTGAAGCTCATGATGACCATTGCGCCAGAAGTTGTTCTGTGCCCTGATCGAAGAGGCCACACACCGTTGGACTACACAAGACAGCGAGATTGGAAGGAATGGATGAAGTTTCTGACGAATCATCAAAATCTAATGACGCTGGAAAACAGCAAATGAAAGGCAGTTTTTTCTTCACTCACACTCCTGCCTTCGACCATTCTGCAAATCGGTCAGCTGACGAGCAGAACCACCTAGACCACCAACCAAAAAGCTACAGCAATATAGTTTTATCACGTTTTTAAAGCAGAACAAAATGCAACATTGGTTCATGTCTTAGCAAATAGAATCCTCATGAGCTAAGACTTTAATATACACGGCCCCTCGATTGGGATCATCGTCCCCTATCCCCAGCTGACCTTCGTATTCTTTCTTGAATTCCGAGACTACCTTCAAACGATATTGCGACGTTGCGACCTGGAAGAATTCTAGGACTTTTTCTGGTGATACATTCAAGTGAAAACTGTATCCAACAATGAAAAGGCCCTTCTCCTGGGACAAGCATTCACTGGCTGATTTCAGCAATGCTGAGTGATAAGTTGGATCATAGATGCAATCCGAGGCTATCAGCAATTCAATATCTTTTGCCTTCAATCTCTCGATATCTTCACCCCAGGTATGGGGCAAGATATGAACTCGTGACTCAATTTCTTCGTGGGAAATACCCCACAGTGCACTATTCTTGTCAATTGACATGTGCAAGGCATCAAACGTCGACTCGTTGATTTTGCGATCCGTAATAAACAGCTCCGTTGTGGATTCTTTCCACAAGACCAAACTTGGCAATGCGGCACCGGCACCGAATTCCAATGCCGACGTAGGAGGCCAACTTCGAATGGACAAACTTGATCGGTCGGATAGCAAATGTTGGGCTATGCAGTGGCTCGAATTCCAGACACTATCTCCATGACCAGGAGCCAAAAATGCCAAGTGGTATATGATAGAAACGCCCTCCTCGCTGGTCCAGGTGTATTCGGAAATTTCTTGATGGGAACTATCGTCTTCATCACTATTGTGCTGTGTTGGAGCAAACATGGACTTTAGAAAGGCATAATCGAAACCATCCTCTTCTGCTTCTCCGCTTTCTATACCCTCCACCGCCGTCATGACTGCGATTGTGTTTCTAGTGTGTAGGTTTCGAAGTGATTTTGATCAGCAAAGCGGCAGTCCAAACGAAACTGATGGGTGAGAAAAGTTATGATGCAATTTTGCAGAAAAAAGATAATGCATTCAGGTTTCGACAAGAAAAATAACCTGTTTTTTCGATTCTAGGGCATTATTGCAAGAAATACCTAGCTAGAATTGTAGCATAATAAATCCACAAAGTACTGTACACAACAAAACTCTCCACGTTACTTAGTGTCGGTAACCCTTCACAAATGAATAAGCACCTTCCACTTTAGATTGTTTTCACTGCATTCCTTGACTGTTCTTGCATTGCAGTCCAACGTGATTTAACCAATAGAAATATGAATGTTGCATCTTACAAAGTACTTGATTTTGAATGGCAACTGCTGTTCATTGCTTCTGAAGCATCAAATGTCGCTATATCCCTTCCTTCCCTTCCACTTTTTTTGCCCCAACATGACCGCAAACGCAATAATCATACCCACGAAAAATCCAGGTATGAAGTTGGAAGACGACGATGACGAGTCAGATGGCTTGCCGACAGTGTTGCTATTTTCCTCAGCAGCGGCTTTAATAAAGCCGGAAGCACCTCCAGCATCACTCGGTTTTTTAGATGCTGAAACGTCCCAAATAGCACGATCATCAGCAGGGATACAAACGTTCCGGAACGTTTCGTAGCGATCTAGTACAGCTGCGTTGGCTTTGGACGCAGTATCCTTGCATCGCTGCGCCATGGGCCGAGCCCAAAAGGGTGGAGGCAAGGCCATGGACAGTGGTGGATTGCCCACATCCAAGATACAATTGGTTCGGATATCACTGCAGCTTGTTTCCGTGATGTCATCATTCGCAGGGAGGCAACTCGAAAGAGCGTCCAGTTCTACCTCGCATTCTTTGGGATCCCTGACTTGGTCGAGACTGCCAAAGACGCAGGCCATTGCATGGAGCCAGATTCCGACGATTGGAATAGGCCATTCAGAGAGAGTGCAGAGGGGGACTTTTGACGAAAGATCCGCAAAACAGTTCATCTCACTCTCTGGGAATTCTTCCATGTCCAAGATAGATCGTCCAAACGGGTTATCCCCGACCAATGCCTCGACGCACTCTGGATTGACTCTGGGATAGGGCGTGCCCTGTTGGCCAATGGGATCCAAAGAAAGAAAGTATTCACCACAGTTCAAGACAAGACCAAGGTAGACACTCCCGAACGTCTCGATGAGCTCATGTAGATCAAATCCAGAACAAGTCTGGAACTCATCCAAGGCACTGTTGAAGGTCGCAGCTTCAATGGTGGTGCAGCTATTTTCAACTGCTTGAAAAGGGTTCTGTCTCAAGGATTCCAAATCGAAGCCATCAAAGCATTGACCAAACATCATGACAGCCAAAGAAGTGATAGTGTCTATGGCAGCATCGCTTTGATCCATGGTGTAGTTGATATCGTTGGTGGTATCGAAACCAGATTCATAAAGCTGCTCACCACCACAAGCATGTGGAAGAAGCAGTAGGGCTAATGTAGAAAAGCGGATGATCATAGTAGAAAATGATGCTTCAGAAGTCGGGAAGGTTTGGTTGATCTTCTGATGCTTATAATTTCGTGTGTGGGGAATGACGCTCGACTTCACAATCTCGGTGTGGGATGCCCAGTTTTGTGGGACTCAACTTTCCACGGAGAGGATGTACTGCTCCTACAACAATGTCACAACCACGAACTACAAAGTCCGTTTGTATCACCGGAGGCAGCAGCCAGTCCTTGATCACTTCAATCTGCTTTCAACCACTGATCATTGGGACTCTAAATTCTAAAGTTCTTTTGAAAAGCTGACATGGTGCGCATGGAAACTATTGTTGGGTTGATAGAAATGATACAACAGTATTATCTTTGAGCCACTTCCAAGATCTTAGTTATTGTCACCTGTAGCACAAGCATATTCCAATGGCGTCCTTTTGGTGTCGTTCAACAATCAACAATCGCTGCTGTAACTGCACCATCAACTTCATTGGTCTCGTCCTGGGTCTGGCTGTGTCGGCACTAAGAAGAACACTTGGACGGACAAGAAAATCCACCGTCATCAGGAAGCCCATCTTGCATTTACTGCATTTTTTCTTTCCATTATCGGAATCTCGACGGACAGACCAAAATTGGCAATAAACGTCCATGGGTCCCCCCCTTAAAAGTAGATGAACTCTTGCTTATCAATTCAAGCTTTGTTTGGTACAAGGGCACCATAGGGCTTCTCAATGGGCATGTAACCAGGCTTGCCATGCTTGCTGCAGTACCCGAAAAAGTGTTCCGGCTGATATGTCCCATTTCCAACGGCATTCCTGCCCCAACTGTGCTCCAAATCGCTGCGTATCCGATACCATTCATGATGAAGCTTTCGGCATAATCTCTGTTGAATAATATCTGCATCCTGGGGTAGGCAAAGCCACGGTTTTTGACAAAGTGTGAAATGGGCAGTTACAACATCCTCCAAAGGACGGTTTCGGCAGTCCTCGCACTCTTCTTCATTTGTTTTACATCGCCCCTGAGGGATATCATTCACAGTTCGCTGGTCTTTGGGATTATCCGCCATTTGATTGTAGATACATCGAGATAACTCTATTGCTTCATTCTGATGTAAAACGTCGTAGAAGTATGGGATCAGTCCCTGGAAAGTCATGAACCCATAAAAAGGGCCAACCAAATCACCCCATCCGGCACCGTCTTTATCAATACCAATCTTGATAACTTGGACGAATTCGTCGTAAACTTTCATATCTGGACGCAGCACAAGAAACCCGCCTTGAACTGGTTTGTACTTGCGACCAGGCCCCACCATGTTATCTTTGTTGTCAAGAAGTTAGTCTAGGAAAGTAAGAAGAAGAAAAGTCGAATTGTAAGGGCACTTACAGTCGCGAGTAAAAAAAGCGTTGACTTTTTCGGGTAGTGGCAAATCTGGCCACATAATGGGTACATTCGTGGTGTCTCGTTCCTCCTTCGATTCTTCCAGCATCAAATCAAATAGTGCATCCATTGGTTTGAGGACGACCACATCGAGATCCAGGTGCACAACAACAGGGTGATCTGTCAATGTATAAGCTTCAAGCTTCACCAATTCTTTTTCACCGCAGCACCCATTTTTTTCCTTCGGGAATGGCAGAATGTGTAGCAACAAGACAAGGGATAAGATTTGTTCGAATTCAACGCTGAAAACACAAACCTTTTCATATCTTTCTTACAATTTTTTCACGCAAAAATTTTCCTTGAATATCTTTGACGGCAACTGGTGTTTCTCTCTTCAAAAGCTCGAATCCCAGATCCTTGAGAGTCAAGGCACAAGCTTCGCCATCTGGGTGATAGATTGCATACATTTTGTAGTCATATCGCCCACCCATAGTCCCATGCACGGAAGTGAGGTGAACTGCATGTTTGAGAACCGCAGCTCCTTCGGTAATGGGATCAGAGCCACACCCAGTAATGGTAACAGCCCACCCGATTGTTGCCACATCACTTTTCCCTCTTTCAACTCTCGTCGTAGTTGCCATTTTCTTGTCTTTGGACAACAGTACACTTAGAGGAGTCTCAGCTACTCCTTCATTTGCATCTCGCAGAGAAGAAGGCATATCTGGCAATCCTTCTGCACTTGTGGTAGCAACCTGATTTCTCGTCCCTATTATCATCGAAAAACCGACTACATATAGCAGAACAATCAAAAGGCCCAAAGAGATGACAACATACTGAATTGGAATAGCGGGACGGCGTTGTTTGCCAACCAGCCGTCTTCGTGCGAAAACCATGTTTTATAATTGTCCAGGCAATAGGAGTTGTCTTGAAGATTATTTGAAAAGAATCCCTTCTATCGAGTTGATTGGAACATTGCATTGAAACAGACACATGACTGTGTTGATCAAAGCAACGGTTTTGTTCTGCATGGAGCTTTTGATGAAGGCACCGCGCATAATACAAAACTAGCGGAATATCTTTTCAATATTGAACGGAAAATGTTATCAATAAATAATAAGACATCTTGTTATTAGAAACACGACCGACAGCTGAGTTAGACAAATCAAAAACAGACACAAATCAAAAACGTAATCATTCAAACCTACCAATTAAAAAAATTAATTGAGTTTTTTGGCCAAAAATTTCAAAAAAATTTTTCTGATGGAAATATTTGAAGAACATAAATTAATCGAGTCTTCAAGAAGCAAATAATTTACTCGACGATTTTCAAAAACAAATTAATCTTTTTAGCAAAAGATACGTTTTGTAAGTCATTCGATTTTAATTCTTCTTGAATTAACTTTTGACGAATTCTAAAATCGGGTAAAAAAACTATTGCAAAAAAAATTGTCTAAATATTTGGAAATTTTTTTGAAAAAATAGCGCGAGAAATCGAAGGCTGCACTTAGGGATTGGCTCCGTTGCACCATACTCTCCAATTCGAGCAAACAACGAACATCCACCAAGGCAAGGGGAAAGAAGAGGAATGAGATGAAGCCTGTGTGATGTGGCAAATGTATCTCGAAGATCCAATCCAGCATGGGCAAAGGAATGGTTTGGCGGACATGTGAAGCTGTCAGTCGCTGTTCCTGCAGTTAATGCAAATCACAAACCTGCAGTCTCTATTGCAAATCACAAATTTTATGTATTTATATAGTAGAATAAAGATTAGTATCCTCTCGTAGCCTTCTTCTTCGCCAAGAAACGGGCTCGTTTCGCCTTGCGCTTCTCAGGATCATTGTCTTCCCGCAACGCTTGACTCGCCTTTCGACGAGCCACAATGTTGGGAACGACATACCAGCCAAGGCTGACGGTGCTGCCATTCTCAGCTTTCACCTTGTCCTCTTCCAAGAAGCGACCCCCAATGCGTTGAATGACATCGACCAGATCCTGGCTCATTTTGGTCTTCTGTTGATCGGTCTCCAAAGTGGCGTACATGGGACGAAAGTTCTGAATCTCTTCACGATAGCGCTTGTTGCCAGGGTGGTGGTTAGATTTTCCACCACGTCCCAACAAGACGTCATTGCAGGAGACGTTGACGTACTCCTTGCTATCGGGAACAACCTTTGGACGCTTCTTTCGCTTGCGTTTTCTGGGTTGTTCCTTGTGAGAAGAAACAAGAGCCATGTTGGAAGAATTAGACTGGGCCAGTTGATCCATGAAGAGTGCCTCCCAATCAGTCTCGTCGACTTGAGGAGCTTTTGGAGCAGGCTGGTCCAATACGAACATGTCGGGAGAAAGAGATACTTCCTTCTGACTTTCCAGAATCTCGTTCAGGACCCAGTCTCGACTGGTGAAAACATCTGGAGCAGCATTCTTGGGTGCTGGCTCATTGACTTTCTCGAAAGAATTGTCAAAGACCGCATCGTCCAAGGCGCTCTGCAAGATGGCCCAGTCCTGACTTTTGACAGCCGCATCCAAAAAGGGCGAAGGCTTGGGAGTGGTGGTAGGAGAAGGAGGGGAGATAAAACCATTCTGCTTCATGAGTTCAATGGCGGTTGCCTGAACATCTTCGATGCAGAGCTCTTTCTCCCAATCCATGGTCTCAACCAGCTTGGGAACGAATTCCTTGCTGGGGGTGGGGATCGGTGGTTCTTCCTTGATGGTGGAAAGGTCCCATTCCTTGCTGTTGTAGACATCCGAAAAGAAGTCCTTACTCTTAAAGATCGAGTCCTTCGTAGATGACTCTCTGATGAAAGGGTTGCCTCCTTCAGCGACGTGGCTGTTCAAGAAACGGCCAAAATCGGCACTGTTAAAAGCATTTGTGATTTCCTCGTTGTTGGTAGTGTTGTTGTTGTTATTTTGTTGATTTTTGGTATAAGTTGAAGTAAGTCGTTTGTTTCAGTGCAAAGTCCGACTCAAGACGAAAGCACCTAAGCTGCCAATAAGCCATGGGAGCAGGGCCGACATTTGGGTGGAAGGGCTGCTTCCAACGGGTGTCGTCTCTCAATAGAGCCCGTTGTCACCAAGCATGATCTTTTTAGTAAGCACTTATAAAAGCCCGCCGCTGTACTTGGTCCTCGTATCGTCGTAATGTCGCTCCCCGTGATGCACAGACGAGAGCTCAACGATCAATACTTTCCTTTTGGTTTCTCAGTCGCAAGGAATGGGGCGACAATGCTGGATCTACCTAGTGAAGGCCCGAGGCCTTCACTTGCCTCTGTGGGCAAAAAGCGGTGGCAGATTCGCTGTTAACTCAAATCACTTCAATACTTCATCGTGCCAAAAAGTATGAGACAAGAGAAAGCATTCGGCATGCTGGGAGAACTACTTCCGCCGTAGAAACTGGTGACGCAGCGGTTTTGACCATCTTGGAACGCTGTGGAAGTGGTGCAGGTTTCGAGATTCAACGGAAGTTACCATACCTTCCCACACACAAACTACTTACGATTCTGCTCACGGAGGACCTATACTGTATTTTTTTCGATACTCCGCGGATTGGGTCTTGCTTTTTTGAATGGCTGTGAAGCAACAACCAAGACCAACACTCTCTGTGTATGCATATATGCATCACCTGCTCGCGTGCCGCGTGGCAAACTTCCACTGAGAAAAATTTAGACCGCAGACCTCGAAGTGATCTCTGGCTGCCTAATTCATGTAGTGGTCGCGGATGCTTTTCAAATCGACCAACGACAGTATCAGTGCTGCCATGCTCTCCATAGCCCAATTTCGCTACGAGGCATCACGACATTTTTGAATGGCGGCCTTGCTCGCTATTGTCATAAGCTGCCCTGTATTCATCAGTGGTCAGAAACAATGACCGCGAATGAGTTCCAGTAATGAAACGGTTAAGAGCCCTTCTACAACTACAGTACAGTAGTGAAGAAATCTCCAAGAAATTGGTCCCACAAAAACTGTCTCCCTAGAATTGGCTTTAATTGGCAGAAACTGGAACCAACAAAATATCTTGCCTGGATTTCAATAGTTGCGAAAAAATACAAAAGCTTGCGCAAATTTTGAGAGGATGACTATCACAACCACGGCCCACACAGCCTGAGGATTGTACCTCAGTACTAACTCAGCGAACAAGGTGCGAAATTGCGAATCTAAGGAGTCCCTTTCATAATTAAGAGACCACACGGCCAACGATCCCTTTGCCTGGAAACAAAAACGCAAAAGAGGCCATCAACAACATAAAATCCTGCAACTGTTTTCCTTAAAAAAAAACACTTAAAGAGGAATGAAAATTTGGAAAGGCCGAAAAGTTCTGAGCATCAGTTCCGTCAGTTTGCCACTTTGACCGTTAAATGAGAATAGAACACTCCCTTAAATGGGTGTTCCCGTTTATCAATTGACATCATCGGATTCGCAAAAGCGTAAGCTTAGAGGACTGTATCAAATTTTTCCATAGAATCCCCATCACACATCAAGAACGGCAACCATAACAAGCCCATTGAATCACACATCAAAAATTTTCCAACCATGGCGACCCCATTGCATTTGTTTCTACAAGATATGATAACCGAAAAGACGGCTGAAAGTGGCGTGGACAAGCTCAATGTTTCAATGGCGGTAGATAACCATCGTACGAATCATCGGACGATTCAACGTATGTGGAAAACCAAGAAACCCCAAAAGAACCTATCCCTCGACGTGAGCGATCACTCGAGAAGGCACAGCCGCTGGGATTCAGACGGTGGGAAATCGACACCTAATCATACACCATCCCTCACCATGCCACAATGGCGAAGAGCACGTAGACCATCGTTAGACATGGACCCTGCTCCCAAGCATGAAGCTTCCTCTGCCGCTTAGAAGGAAGGAAACATGAGCCACAATTTTGACTTTGTCCAACAACAACAACTCTCTGCACATATGTTACTGTCATCCACAGACCCAATCGACCTGTTCCTTTTAATCCGTTAACCATTAGAAGAACTCAGTTTACCTCAACAAGATAGATACCTACCTCCTCGTGAAAAAACACCCATAAACTCGCTAGCCTCCCCCCAACCAGTGTACAGTCCAGCGAAGGAACCGCAAACGATGAGACTTCAAGCTTCTCTATTCGCTGATGACATAGTTGCTACGGGGCACGGTCGCGTAGGCAGATCACATATAGAAAATGTTGCTTTTGGCTGTAAATGATATTAAAACTTCATAAACTGGTGTTGAAGCAATGTCGATGCATCTGGCCGTTCAGCTGGTGATATCTTCATCACGGATTTCAGAAAGGAGTGCATTTGATCTAGGTCTTGCTCAGTCGCCCCTTCTAGTCGACGGAAGGTTGTATTGTGAAAATCACATTTGACTTCCTTTTGGAACAGGGGCATCTCAAACTCTTTTTCCAATATTTCAGTTCGATTCACATCCAACAGTGAGGCCAAGTCCAAAGTTTGATTGCCTCCAATGGGTATTCTGGTCTCTCCACCTACAGAACGGACTGTTTCACGTAGCAGGTTGTAGTTTCTCGGGTAGGTGGGACGCTTTGCTTGGACAACTGGATTCACCCAACTGCAAGGCCTGTACGCCAATGATACAAGCATAATACCTAGGGACCAAACATCCATGGCCGAAATGGAAGTCTGCCGAATAATCTCGCCATTGGGTCCATGTTCGATCATTCCTTCCGGTGCCGTCACCCACAAGTTGGCAGTAGAATCAAAGATTTCTTGTTCTTGTTTCTTATTGGCATTCCAATCCATCACAACAGCCTTGCCATAATCGTCCATGTAGACATTGGAATCACTCAGGTCGAAATTGTTGATGCCCATCGAATGTGAATACTCGAGGACCTGAAGCAAACTCCGGATAAAGACGCGGATGCCTTGAAAGGTCTTAATCCTTTGAGTGTAATCTAGGTCCAGGTATGGAACCACAATGGCAACCAGATTTTCTGCTTTTCGAAGTCGCTTCGCATAGTGTGTTGGAAAGGATTTAGGAATGTAGTGTTTCGATGCATTTCGTAGTGAATTGGGGAAGCTTCTGAAACAAGACACGGCCGGTATAATGTTGTGTTCCAGCGCTTCCGTACGATTCGAACTAGCCAGAATCTCCAAAACTTCGCACTCCCGATCTCCTTGATCTGTGTACCAGCTATCCCCAGCCGCCATTTTGATGGCAAACTTTTGCTTCGTTGTAATATTATGCTGCTCGTACCACCATTGGGGAAGATGGACCCTAGATACAATGTTAATGGCACCATTTCCAATGAACTTGCCGAGTTTAAGATCATCAAATGTCAGTTCTCTGCCGGTCGCAACGGTTTCGTTGCTCCCGGCTCGAAGAGAATGCGGAACGTTGGCTAGCAGCTCAGCAAGATCTACACTGGACTCGGCATTATCATTTGATTCTTCTTCTGCTTCCATACTCGGATGATCGTTGGTATTTATCTCTTGACTTTCACTTTCTTCACTGTCACCACCATCTTCCTCAGATTCCTCATCGTCAGCGTCTTCCTCGGATTCCTCTGTGCTGAATTTAGTTGTTCGCGGCGCGAGGAATGGATGCCGCAGCAGATCTGTGGCCTGCGGTCGTTCGGCTGGTGATATTTTCATTGCCGTTTGGAGGAACGATACAAGCATTTCCCTTTCCAGTTGCGTCGCTCCTTTAAGCATTTCATATTCTTGATCTAGAGGACATCTTACATACACGCCTTTCGCAGAATACAAGGGCAACTGAAACTGCCGATTCAAAACATCTGTCCGATTCAAGTCCAGAATAGGTGCCAAATCCATTGTTTTCCTTTTTGAGATGGGTATTCTTGTTTCTCCTCCAATATCGAGAACCATTGTTCTAAGCAATTCATAGTTCCTTGGGAATTCTTTTCTTCGTTTCTTTTGCGAGGGGTGGGCGCCGACGGATCTGAGATTGACAAGACTACAGTCGGATGGTCCATACACCATATTGGCCAACATGACTCCTACGCCCCATATATCCATGGCCGAAACCGATGTTTGTAGTATATCCTCCCGTTCCACCAATCCTTCTGGTGCGGTAATCCAAGTATTGGCGGTTTCATCGTATATTTCTTGACCCTGTTCCTTGTTGGCATTCCAATCCAAGACTACAGCTTTCCCGTCATTGTTGATTTTGACGTTGGATTGGCTCAAATCAAAGTTGTTAATGCCCATGGAATGAGAATATTCCAATATTTTCAACAAGGATTTTATAAAGACTCGAATATCTGCCAAATCTTCCACCCAGCTACTTGGCTTGTCCAATTTCAAGTAGGGCACAATAATGGCCACCAATTTGGGTTCCTTGCGCAATCGTTTTTGGTACTTTTCCGGAAAAGATGGAGGAATTGTAGCGTTGGAAAAACGGAACGGATTGCGAATACCGCGAAAGCAAACCAGGGCCGGAACGATGTTGTGCTTTGTGGCCAATCTCTTATGTTCAGAGAGCCGGTCCAATACCTCACATTCTCGAATCCCCTGCGAGATCCTCCACCAACCTCCAGCGGCCAATTTGACGACAAAGGAATCGTATTTCGTTTGTTGTGGTTGCTGCTTCCACCAATCGGGCAGTTGGACGTGAGCCACTAAATTAATGGCACCATTGCCAACGAATTTGCCAATCTCAAGATCGTCAAATGTCAATTCTCTCCTCTTTTCTGGCGCCATTGACTTTGCTGTGGTTGTGCTTTGTAGGAGTGTTTGTCGTGCTTTGGAGGAAGCAGCAACCGATTCCTCCTTCAGGTCGGGTTGGGATATGAATGGGGGAACAATGTCGAATGTTTTAGTAACGACAATGGCAATCTGAACACCCACAAGCAGCACCAGGGTTCCAAACAAGAGGAAGTATCGTAGCCTCGACATTCTGTTGATGAGACGAGTTTTCTAGCTAGTAGAAATGTTGTTAAAGCTGCAACAACCTGCTTGGCTCGTCTCTCCTGTAGGTTTCCTACTCTTCTCGTCACAAAAATCAGAAGCGGCCAATTCGATATCGTATCGTCATCGCAAAAAAACCTGTGTGTGATAGTAAAATTGTCAAAACACAACAAAACTTCATATCCAAATGCATTGCTCGATCACTCATTTCTCAGCACCACGTGCCGCCACTCAGAATCAACGCACCTGTACTGTACTGAATACAGTACTGCCAGTACTATCGCTGTTGCGATCCACCTATTCAGCGATCCAATGCTTCGCGCACAGGTGCGGGTTCGTTTCGACCATTTCTGAACAAGAAGGCTGGCCGGCACATGATGAGGTGAATATATCAATCTTTTGTGGAGATGCGGTTCGCATTGGATCCATATAAAAGCCACTTTTTCTTCGTCTTGTTTTTGAAACCATGATGACAACCGCGAATATCAGATACATCTTCAGCTGCTTCAGCCTATGTGTAACGTTGCTATCGCTGGTGCTGCCAACCTGTGAATCTCGACGGTGGGAAAAGCGGCAGAACAGTTTTGCTAAATTTCAGAAGCAACGAATGAAGGATAACTTTCAATGTCCTCGCCAACCAAGTGACAAGTCCATGTTGATGCGTCAAATTCGACGGGTCCCGAACATGTCCGTAGAGGAGTTCCGACTGTTTTCCAAAAATGAAGGTGCCATTCCATTCATTGTGGAAAATCCTAACTTTGATGATTCCACCTGGACGACTGAATCCTTCCTTGAAGAGTGTGCCGACATCCCACTCCTCATTCCAAACTATGTTGAAGGATGCGAACTAGATGATACATGCCATTCTGTCAAGGAAAAACTACTCAAGGCATCCAACAAATGGGCTGGATTAGGACATGCCGACCTAGAACTTCATCAGATTGAAACGCTGGGCGACTTGCTACGCGCGCAACAAACTCAAGAGGGAAAAAGTCTTTACTTGCACGATGCACCACTGTCCCACTATTGCCCTCCCAAAATTGACAGTCTCAAAATTCCAAAATATTTCCCCCGCAACTATGATATTATCAATTGGAATCCGGACGAAGCCAATTCCACATGGGTCGAAATGGAATTCCAGTGGCCCAGCATATTCATCAGTCAAAAGGGCACCGGATCCGGTTTGCATTGCGATTCTCGTATGACACGATTCTATACCAAAATGTTGCATGGCCGCAAATTGTGGAGACTCATTGGACCGTCCGAATATTGGCGCATGGCACCCAACTACGATCCCACTTTGACCGAAACATATCCCCACAAATTCCATGCCGATGTCATTGCACCCGATTTTCAACAGTATCCCGACCTGGACGGCGCCCTAGTATACGAAGCGGTTTTGAAACCTGGAGATATCTTGTTTGCACCGTCGGCATGGGGCCATCAGGTCGTCAATGTTGAAAATGCCGTCATGACATCTCTCAACTATTACGACAACGAATCCATGGAAGAAGCCAAGAACTATGCCGAAGAGGCCGGGGACGGAAGTGTTGGAAATGATGCTTGGGAAGCCTTTTTTATGCCCTTGGACGATCCAGATGCCGACTACTACCAAGAGGATATTCCACTCGATGAGTATGTGCGGTCCCAGCATTTGGAAAACATCTCCGTACCCAAACGGATTCAACGATGGATTGATCAGTCCCCGGATTTGGTGGCCGGTTTTCGCGACGAGGATGGAGAAACAGCCCTGCACATCGCCGTCCGATTTGACTTTTACCAGCTGGTGGAATACTTGGTCACCAAGTGCGAAGGATTGGATATCAATCAAGTAGACGACAAACATGGAATCACGCCATTGGACTTGGCTCGCATAGAGGGAAATGATAGGATCGCCGACTTGCTAGAACAACATGGTGGAATTACCAAACAAAGCAGTGACAATGACGACGACGATGATGATGAAGATCCATAATATGTAGCCACCAGGGATGGTACCACTTTTAATAAAAGAGTAAACTATTGTGTGCTACTCTCCACTTTAAGTAATAGAGTAAACTATTGTAAGCTACTCTTATGGCTACTACTCCAACGCTTTGAAAGTTTAGTGATTGTATTGAGTGAGCTACTTTAACCTAGCAGGTGTACTGCAGAAGATCATTCTCCAATTGGTGTTGGAATCTAAACCATCATCCATGTCGAAAGTGCATAAGCCTTGTTTGTCCATCTATGATGAGAAATCTGCGAACGTTTGGGCGAGAAACGGCGGGCGCACCTGGCTCACATGTCTTCCACATGTACGTTGGTTCGTGTACTGATCCCACGTCCGTTCAACGTCTCGGCTGGAGGCCATATTGCTTTTCTTGCGCGCCGGGTCGGCCAATCAACGGTCCCAAAACACTCCAGCCCGTCAGAATACACGCTTCCAGGGTGTGGAGGGGCAGGCCACTCACAATTTTCCAATTTCGAGAGCAATTTGCTCCTCTCTCTTCTATATCTTCGCCATCGCCACGACCACCAGTAATAATCATAGAATGAAGATTGGAACTATTTTCCTCTTGGCGTTGGTGACTGTCGTCTTTGCGAAGAAAGAAGATGAACTAGAAATGGAAGTAATACACAGCCTTGTATTGACCGACTCCAAGATCTGTGCCGATGGCGAACCTGTTTCCGTTTCGTGTCAGATCAACATTTTGAAAGCCATGGTCAATCTGGAGGATGAACCCAACCCTCACATGAGACGTGGTGCTCGTAAAAGGAGAAGAAGAAGATTACCGAAAGAAGATGAGAAGGAAAAACTATTCTCTTCGGCCGAGTACGAATTCGAAGTCACATCTTGTTCGGACACCATCAAAGGACGGGACTATAGAACCAGACCTGAAATTGAGGGACGAGAATTGGTAGCCGAAGTGGAAGGACTCCGAAATTTTGGTCTTCACTTTAACGATGTGGTAGACAATAGCGAAAGCTTGATGGTACGACAGGGACGCATCCGGTTGTATGAACCACCCACTGAGACTATGCGTCTTCTGGGATACACCAAGTCGGATCACGTAGGAAATTTAGCGTTCAAATTGGTCATTGAACAAAAGCAAGTTGTCGATGAACGAGAATTATGGGTCGGCATGACATTGACGATGCAAGCCATGGCCGATGCGATCATGTTGAATGATACTGGTATCATGTTTGAAGACCTGGAACCAACCTACCAAACTTCTACCAAGATCGTTTCTGCCGAGGTGGAATGGGAGAATATCATCAACTCTCCTTGCAGTCCTTATTTTTATGCGACTTCCACGTATGTTCCCACGCACGGACCAACCAGTGGTCCCACTTCCGAACCCACATCGGGTCCCTCTCCGTCTCCCACTTCGCGTCCCTCTCTGTCTCCCACATCGCGTCCATCTCTGTCTCCCACATCGCGTCCCTCTCCGTCTCCCACATCGGGTCCCTCTCCGTCTCCCACACTGTCGCCTTCCAGCAGTCCCACCACCGTTCCTGGAACTCCGACCGAACAACCATCGGGGTCGCCAACGAGCGATCTAGATGCTCTGGATGCCATGGATTTCTTCACACGGCCGTATCCGGGAGAAGACTACCCATAGTAAAAAGAATACAAAGCAAGAGAGTCCACCATAAGGGAATCAACAGTTCTCGATACAAGAAGAATAATACTTTAGTAAAATTTTTTTTATGAGTTTTATGAAGTAGTTGATTATACAGATAATGTACGGTACGGTACTGTACAATAGGGTACTCACGATGGGTGTTGAATACGAGGATTGTTATCGTGATGGAATGCAGACAAAACTCTGCCGGCAACAGGGACACTGTCCATCTCCTCCCACATGCTTCTTTTGTCCTTTGGACACTTGTTTCTGTTGTTTCAGCAGCCAATTAACCATGCATTCTTCATGAAAGTAATGCCGGCAATTGCTCTGTGAGGAACACACAATCGTCTCCCCCAGCGAATAGGACGCCAAACAAATGGCACAGGATTCCCTTTCTTGGGATTTGGTGAGAACCCGTCTCCGACAGGACCGTAAGGCTTTGATGATCCGTTGTCTTCTTTCATTGCGTCGAGATGATTGGGTGATTCGACTATACGCATCGTACAACAAGGCAACGAATGGGACGGAAATGCCCAAAATCACCGATAAGAGCCATGGCACCAAAATTGGGAAAGGAGCATCCAGATAATGATGATGACTTCCCAAATAGAGTCGAGGTTCCATAGAGTATTCCTTCTCTTGATGTAGATTCGAAGTACTGTTGTTGCTGTGGTCGTCCATGTCTTGGTCAGTCCCTCTTGTTGCGTGAGGTAGGGAGAAATCACTTTCAGAACATGTTGTGGTCATTGTCCATTCAGGGCTGATCCACTCCAACGTTCGTAGCATGGAATACACACTGGTGATGGGTGTAAGAGTCAAAAGAATGGCAGTAAACGATAGCAATCGAGTGAGATTCGTCATGATTGGAGTCTTTTGTAGACGTTTTTGTGGGTTTGTGTTATTGTATGGTGAGTTTTGGTTTTCTTTGACACCACCACTCAATGGAAATAGGTAGGATGTCCACGTATGGAATTTTATCAAGAAAGGGCTTTTGATGTCGGAACGAGAATATTTTTCTTACGTGTTTTCTAGCGTGAGAGAGATTCTCTTTTTCTAAATTCGGGGGGTTGAATCTTGGCGGTGTCGAATCTGATTTTTTTAGTTTCGGTCGTTTTCGTCCGACAATCTGTGTGAATGTTTGAAGACTGACGGACGGTTCCGACTAAACCGACTACCAAGAGTCGGGACTTGTTGTGCACTCTTCCTGTTTTGTTGCTTCTCACAAACATTGGTGTTGCAGCTTCCGCAACCATAAACGAAACTAACCACCGGCCTCGATCTTCTATAGCCATGAAATCATCGTTATCATCATCGCTGCCATTTCAAGACACGTCTGTAGACTGTGCAATTTGTTTGGAACCTCTTGATGACAACGATGATAAAGAAACCATCACTTTGAGCTGTGGTCATCGATGGCACTTGGATTGTTTAACGCAACAATTGGAAACGACCAAACCAAGTGCTACGAAACGGTTACTGTTTTCTGGATGTCAATGTGCCAAATGCGGTGTCATTTGCGAGCATCCCAAACTGGAAGCCTTGACTCGGACGACTGATCGATTGCGTGCCAAGGTTAATCGACTATTGAGAGAACAACTCGACGACGGAGCGGATGAGGAATCGGAACTTTCCAGAAGGTGGAGACTTGCCAAGCATGATTCAGCCGAGCAAGAACGTATATTAAAAGAGGCCATGCGAAAATTTTCCTTTTATTTGTGTTCGCACTGTCAAGAACCCTACTCTGGAGGTACTGTGGAATGTGCCGATCTCGAAGAAAAGGAAGAACTGCGACTTTGCATGGCGTGCACGCCGCAACTGGTCTGTCGGAATCCCACTGATCATTTGGCATCCATTCTATGGAAATGTCGTTATTGTTGTCAACCGGCGACCCATGTGTGCTACGGGAATGTTCATTTTTGCAATGCTTGTCATGAACGCAACAGCCAGCGAGTGCGTCAACAGCAACGCCAACGCCAAAGAGGCACTGTTATGGGATCCGAACCACCTTCCTTGCCAGCTGTTCCATGTCCAGGGAGTAGCTGCCCCTTTCCAAAACCACGTGATCGTCCGTGTCATTTGAATGGACCTTCTCCCGATTGCGAACAAGTCTATTCTTGCGTCCGTTGCCAGTCCTCAAGTGACGACAATGATGAGCAGGAGGAGGAAGGGTCGCACAATTTGCTGGTCAACCCCAGTGGAGCCGATGGATTGCGTGGCTGGCAGCGAATGAGCAACGGTGCCATGATGTGGAAGGTAGAAGAGTCAGAAATTCCTGTCAATGCTTCTACCACCACCAACTTCGTCAGCTCCTTTCGTCCCTGTATCATGCACCAAACTATTGATTTATCTTCCCTCCTCGAAGACTATGATGATGATCGACTGGATCCCGAACAGGTTCGAATTCAAGTTTCGGCACGGTACATGGCACGTACAGATTGTCCCTCGGTCTTTCGGATGCACGCAACTATTGCCAGTCGACAGCAACGAGCCATACAGCGATTGAGTACGGCTGTCTTGGACGCACCTCCGGACTACTGGGGAAAGGCCACACTGACATTCCAACCTGTATCCTTGCGACACCCGGAAGAAGCCAAGTATGTCCAGATTATCGTTGTGGGACAAGATCGACGATTCTGGCAAGGCAATTTCGGATCCAAAGTTGCCGATTGCTCCGTTCGGATACTCTGGAACTCTCCTGGTGGGGAACGCAGCACCCAAAGGGGACGACAACCTGCTGGCGAGGCCATTGCCCCTCCTGTTACAGCACAAGCACAACCACCAAACAATATCGAGAGACAGGAAGATATAATACAACGACAAGGTTGGTTTCTTCGTGAACTGGTGGTTCCTGTCGCAATCTTCCTGTTTCTCACATGGCTGGCTCAAGGTTGACGACAGCAGCAGCACACAGGTCTATGCCCACAAAGTGCTCAAAGATATGAAGACATATGCCAGTTTTGTTCCCATCTCGAAGTCCAACGTATAACCGATAGTACCAATGCCTATATCGCCCTAACTTGAAAATGTAGTTTGAGAGTAGATCCCGCCATGATATCTTAGACTTGGACGCCCAAACCGTTGAGTCGGCTTGGTCGTTTATGCAGTCTTCACGCAAAATCACAAGAAACAAAGCACATATCACTCATCCTCCACAAAACAACAAACACCCGCCACAACAATCCAATTCTCTCCGCTAGTCTCTTCTCCTTTGTTTTTACATGTTTATAAATGAGAGAATACTGAGATACGCAGCCGGAGCAACAACAAGACTGCAGGAAGAATAAAATGAGAGGGTTTCATGTTTCGTCAAGACTGGTGATAGTGTTACTTTCTTGCTTTGCGTCGCTATCACGGATACGATACAGCCATGCTGTCCACCACAGCAAGCATGGAAATATTTCAACGAAAACACACGGAGTTTCGGTGTCGCTTCACGATGGAAAGAAGAAGGTCGTCTTTTTTGCAGGGCCTCACAAAGCCGCTTCGACCTCCGTCCAAGATTTTTTCTATCACTATGCGGCTGGCTGGAACAAGGCGAATCCACAAGGGATTGCGTTGAAGCACTGGCGTTGGCCTCGTATAGACGATTATGGCTACAAAGTATTCGGCACATTCGTCACCGAAGCGAATAATATTCGGCTTCAAACAAAAGTCTTGCATGGAGTACAAACCAGTTTTGACCAATCGAAGAATGGCATTATTCTCGGGACGCCCTACTTTGATCAAGTCGGACCCGATGCCACCTATGATGGTTTAGATGCCATGCTGAAAATTGTCAACCAGTTGGAGATTGATGATCCACGAGATGTGACCGTCGTTCTAAATTATCGAACACCCAGGTAAGCTCGACCCAATTGGACAGAGGAACATAGATACAACAACATTCTTGAAAATTTCTAACCATGTTTCTGCTGGCGGCATGAATGTCTATCAATAGACTTGCACAATGGATATCCATGTGGAAGCATTCAGATACCGCCTTCACTAAATCGACATATGAAGAGTTTATGTGCAACTCTCGTGACATCCCGAAGCTCCGAGCCGAACGATTGGATATGCTAGGGGCACAGATGAATCCTCTGTTGGCGGCTGCAGCATTTTTACGGCAAGGATGGAATGTACAAATGTTAGATATGGGTGGAGTGGAAAAGGCACGAAAGGATGTGATGCATGTTATAGCTTGTGAACTACTAATGGGAAATTGCAAAGATGGCTTTTTAATGTATGCCATGCACGACAAAAAGATCAACTCTAGTCCCAGCTTGGACGAAGCCTATAGCGACTTCAACGACGCAGAATCAGATAAAATTGAAATGCTTTTTCGGTATCGAGACTGTGGCCTGCGGGATGAAATCATAGACGCGACAGCAGCTACGGGGTCCAAGTTTGAAATATTGTACAATCAGAGTGTCTGGGGATCATGCTACGACGAGAGCAAGCAATCTGTATACAGAAGTCTTGCCAGCGATACCGAGACGCTTTATCATGCTCTTCTGAGTCAACTGAACTGTCCCGAAGATCAATCTATATTGCCAGGAGGAATCAGAGGTATTGGAACGAAGAAGAAAGGAAAAGAAATGAGCAAAGCCCTTGGAATAGAAGATGACCCACTCACCCTGGACGTTACGTCGCTGATTTTACCTCTCTGGCTTGTTGTTCTCGGTCTCACCTATGTCTTCCTAGTCAAGGTCAAAGGAGTACCGTTGCAGAAGATTTTGTTTTGTACGCGGTCTCGAGACACCCATGCGGACTCCAAGTACTCCAAGAAGAACTCTTCAGCCCCAAGCATTCTGGGCAGACTATACCCAAGTTCAAAACTGTATGGAGGCAATGGAAAGTCGTCGTGGTATTGGGGTTGGAGTAAGCAGTCGGATCCGAATGCCAGCGTTCCAACCCCAGTCAATAATAGCATCGGCACCTATTCCAAACCTGTCGATTCTCCAGCGGGGTCAAGTCGAGCGGAAGGGTATGGAATTTCAAGCTATTTTCGTTGGCCAAAAGACACGAGAACATCGCAGACTGGAGCTGCAGGTACAAGCAGTTGGAGCGCCTGGTATTATGGGAAGCGTTCTACACCAGAGCAGCATGCACTGGTAATAGGCGACGACGAAGCAAGTGAAAGTAGCGAAGAAGTCGAAGACGTGCGAATACTTGATGACGAAAACGAGGAGGAGGAAACAATAAAGGTGGAGGCATATAGCGAGAACGCGAGTAAGAATTTGGAGTCAAACTCAGCACCATCGAAGGTCGAGAGTGTTTCTAGCATCTTGAGCTACTTTCGTACTTCATCATATCAGGACGATACCAAAGAAGTGGAGGATGAGATTGCTCAACTAGCTGCAGAAATGACCAAACAAGATCAGGCGGCTACAGGTCAATCTTCCTCGCTGTTTACTTATTTCCGCAGTTCAACTGAATCCGCAGCTACCGAAAACTCAGTTCCTAGAACTTCCGGCAAAGGAGAAATGCTTAGTGTAATCGAGGAATTTGAAGAAGGCCTTGAGGATGGGACTGGGGAAGAGGTCGTCGTCTTTGACAACAACGAGAGCGAAGGTTCTTTGAATGTGTTTAATGATCCGGTACTGGAACCGCTATTTGAACCAAAGCAACTCAACGAATGGACTGACAATGACGAGTTTTCTCAGCTTTTTGACGGTGTGAAGGTAAAAGAAGCTACCGAAGATGCGCCGACTGAAATCGAGAGTGCTTTTCCGCCTCAAATATCCAAGGAAGATGAATTAGGGACGTCGTCCATCAATACTGGTGCTGACAACATAGGTCCGGCTGAAGCCTTGGAAGACTCTCATTTACCTGATGCTGCCGACAATCATTGCTTCAAAATCGATGACGATGATAGTGCTGCCGGAGACGAGGGTGATTTCTTGAACGAAGCCTTGGACCAAGCCGTGAACGAGATGGATGAATTCACCATGGTCTACGATGATACAAAAGATGACTTTGTCGACTTTCAGTCTCCCAGAGAACCTGATAATACGCAACTGCCCACCGGAGGACCAAGAAGGCAACAATTCGGAACTGAATTGCACACTGGAGGGAAGCACACTGAACCTGCTCAAGAGCTCGGCTCAGATTCGAGTACCCTGTTCTCAGAGGCTTTAACGGGAAGCAAACCAAAATTCGCAACCGGATTGCGGGCGATCGGGAAGAACACTGATGAACCTGCTCAATTGTCCAGCTCAGGTTCGGGTTCCCTTTTGTCAGACGCTTCAATAGGAATCGAACCGAAGGGTGATCAAGTAGGCGAATACGCGGTGGCGCCTGGTGAGGGAGAGAATGAGGACGACTCCACCTCAATTCAAGAGCAATCTGTTGTTTCGATCGACTTGTTGTCTGGGAGTTCAGACACGGATCAAGATATGATGGATGATGATGGCCCAAGAGCTGAGGATGTGGAACCTCTTGAAATTGGCCCGAACCAAGAATCCCAAATATCAGACTACCAAATACCTGCTCATTCTGATACTATGGGCGCAATGGCTACAACCGAGAATGGTCAGCCCATGGGTATTGGATATCGAAAACCACAAAGGGGGTCGGATGACAATGAGCTTGATCCGAAGACAGAAAAGAAGGCTCCGACTTCTTCCGCTGCTTCAAGCACATGGAAGTATTTGTGGAGCTCACAGGACAATCTAGGTGAACCACCAGGAGAATCAGCTGATGCTCCAGTGAACGAACGACTACCGAAAGATAATGCTTCCCCAGCTTCTGGTGAAGCACGAAATGAAATAGTCTCCAGTGGCAGTCCATCGAAGTCTCTGGCAGCTGTCGTCGGAGTACCAAGTCTGGGCTGGGGTTGGACAAGAAGCTCTTCGCAACAAGAACCTGTGCCAGCTGATTCTACAGCACTAGCACCAGATGGACAAAGCATCGATGGGTCTCAGCCAGACAAGGTTGATGAAGCTTCCCCAGTCCCAAACCAACCTGTGAATGAGGTTGATAGTGGCCGTTCATCGAAGTTGCTGGCAAGTGTAGTCCGAGTCCCCAGCATGCGCTGGAGCTGGACGGCGAGCTCCCCACAGCAAGAACCAGGAAAAATTGGTAGTCCATCTCCCGAAACAATTCAACCCAACGAAGAGGATTCAGCATGCCAGGAGCCCTCTGCAGTGCTTGATACTGACAGAGAGGATTTGGATGCTGATGTGGTCGTCATAAAGAAGGTTGGGTTAGTTCTGTACAAGGACGATGTTAGTGATGAGAACGTCACTTGCGACCGTCAAGGTACGGACACGGCGAAAGCCAAAGCTATCGGTGACGACAAAGGAGAAGACGAACCAGTACGAGGAGATATCGAGCCACAGCAGCCCCCTGGACTTGATTCGGGCGGAGATGAAGTGGGAGCAGATGTTGTCGTTGTCAAGAAGGCTGGACTCGTCCTGTATAAAGACGAAGTGGTTGACAAGAAAGCTACTGGAGATGCTGGGGGGACAGACAATGCGAGTAGCATAGCAGCTGTGGATGATCAAGAAAACAACAGGCAAGAGGGGCACATCAAGCTTCAAACTGAAGGAGACGAGAATCTGAATATGACTGATGAGATTGCGAGGGATCCTATGGCGAATGAGGAGACTGTGGTGTCATCTGCTGGCTTGAATACTAGTGGGTCCAAGGGCTGGCTGTGGAGCTGGTCCTCGCCTACAGCGGTAATTGAGCCGAAAGTAGCTCCAGAGAGTGAAGTTCTTGACGCTGGAAAACCGAACGTAGAAAAAGTGCTGAGCGCAGACTGCGACTTTACCGAAGCCGAGCAATCCACAAAGACTGTACACGTGACTGTTGCAGGTGCAGCTGACCATCACGCGACGGCGAGTGATGGACGGAACGGGAACAATGTTAGAGATTCCAAGCAGCAGCTGGACAACTCTAATGTCAATACCCAAAGCTTGCCCACGAGCTTACCCTCTTCGAACAAACCCGTTTCCCGTGGGAATAAGACTGAGATGCCAACGGGTTCACAGGATCAATTACAAGAACAAAAAGGGGACCAAAGTGACGGAGAAACTATGCTTCCCGAGTCGAAGCAGGAAGAAGTGGTCAAATCTGAAGTTGATCAACTGCCTGAGCAGAATGGAGCAGTGGCCACCAAGCCAGCCCCAGCAAGCAAAGTGTTGAGTTTTTGGAGCTGGGGCTCGGCCAAAACGTCTGACGATCAAGCTGCCGATTCGAATGAAAAAATAAAATCCGGATCATCGAACCGAGTAGACGTTAATGTGGCCGACTCATCATTGTTGCACTTAGATGAAGTACATGATACACAGGAAGAGGGAAGACAAGCGTTGCAGGATGCGGACATATTGGAAGATGGGTCTGATGATATCCAACAAACAGGCTCGGATCGAAGAGCATCAGGCTGGAGTTGGAGTTTGAGTACCAAGTCAGTTACTGGAAATGAGAATGGTGTACCTTCCGCCGAAGGTGAGCATCTTAGCAAGGAAGACGATAAGAACACTTCGAAACTTGTTGATCCCGAAGTTCAAGGCTCAAACTTGCTGGCAGATACCAATTTTGAGGATAGTAGCTCTGTCCCCGACCAGAAAGATCGTTCACGCAATGTTGAGGTCAATGTTCCAGAAATCTCTCCTCGCTCAGGAAACAGTAGTCATCACGTAGAGAAAACGCCTGCCACAAGTGTTGTCTGGGGATTGCTTTGGTCAAAATCTGCAAAAGAAACGAAACCGGAACCAGATCATTCCGATGAAGGTCACGAGGCGCCTCAAAATCAGAATACTCAAACTCAAGGTGATGAAACGGATCAGATTGCAAAAGACCAGGAGGGGACAGCCCTACCAATTGAGCCGAAAGACGACACTTTCAGTGAAAAACGTGATCCGAGTTCGTTGAGGGAGGGACAGTCATGGCTCTCATCAAAGAAGAGAGACACCGAAGTGAACGAAATCGCTGAGGCCGAAGGCAGGCATCTGCCAAGCAATGGTCCCGCCGTAGCCAGTTCTGAGGAAATTGGCGTAGTCACCAAGAAACCAGATAATGAAAGCGGCAGTAAAAACGGCGATGATGAAGCTTCTGAACATGGAAACAGTAGCCACAGTGCACAGAAGGCTCCTGCCCCAAGTAAGGTCTGGGGTTTGCTTTGGACGAAGTCAGCCATAGAAAAGGATCCAAGGGAAGACCATTTAGGCACTGAAAAAGTGCCAAAGACAATTTTCGACTCACCAGAGCCCCACAACCAAGAAGCAGATCAGCTCATACCAAGTCAACGGCAGCAAGATCGAACAGAGGATATAGGAGAAATCGGCACCAGGCTCGGGGGCAGCCCGCCGTCTGGCAAAAATTATTCCCTCGATGAGGGAGGCAAAATCCATGAAGAAAGAGCCAACTAGAAGTGGTGCTGCACATCGAATCGTCGAATTGATTTCGTGGATTTGGTTAACATTTAGCGATAGACCAATAGATACATGAAGGCTACAATTATTTTTACATTTCACTGCAGGTGAACCAGTTTTGGCTTTTCCAATAACGGACTGCTTGGAATACCTGACTCGTTCACGGAGCAACCATTTTCAATCCATCTCATGCAATTTCAATGTGTCGAATGCTTCAGCGTATTCGATCGTTCGGAACTCGAGCCATCGCCAAAATACCATGTTTCCTATGGACCTCTCATTTTCCTCGTTGGATGAAAGTCTGGGTGTTCCTTCTCAAGTTGTTCATCTTTGGCTTTTCGTTTCTGGAGATGGATTTCGTCCATTTGCTTCAATACCTCTTCTCTTACATCCTTCACAACAGAGGCTGCCTTCTCTTCTGATTTCCCCAAACTTGCCCGCAAGGACTTCACTTCCTCTTTCAGCCGAGCTGCAATCAGAGTATGGATACAGTGGGGATGAGAGAATGATCAACAAGGCCTTAATTCGCTTTTTTCCGACATACCAATATCGTCTTTCATGTGTGCAACATCCGCTGCTTTATTCTCTTTCACCTGCGGAAACATTTGCAGGACCTCTTCCTTTGTCAGCCCTCCCTGTTTCAGCGATTAAGCGTCCCAGACAGAATGAGACGAACTCCTGCTGTAAAAAGGCGAGCATTAAATGGATGATTGAGCAGTCGACATACCTCCTTTTGATGCCCCTCTTGTTGAGAATCATTCCTTAGAAAGTTGCGAAGAGCGAAAAGGAAAATCAATCCTATCAAGACGTTCTGTAGTCGGAGCTTCGGCATCCTGAAGAAGCCAAACCTTCGCCGCCTTCGTGCCTGCATTGAGTCATTTCCGCCGAGAATAACCATACTATTGTCTGTTTGATTCTTGTTGTTCTGATAAGAGAAAGATTATCCTTGTTGAGCTCACTGCAATTAGGTGAATACATAGATGAGAAGGGAGGCAATGGTTGTGGGAGTCATCGCACCTTCAGCAACGAAGCCCTTTTTTTGATGTCTCAGTTTTGCGCCCTGCTTTTGCGCGTAAACTCGTTTGTGCTTTCCCTTCCTCCGGTTCTACAGAAAACGCAAAACTCTGCAAGGTTTCTTTTGGACTAGTAGTTTTGCCCTGATGTATTAACTCTACTAGCTAATCAAAGGTATGGAAGGACGTTGGGAATCACAACGCCGGCTCCACATATGACGCGACGGCAAGCTCGTTCAATATTGCTATTCCCAGATTCTGCAGATTTCCCGTCATGCTTCATTCTTTTCGTATCGTTCCCCGAAGTCGAGTCTGTATTATCCAAGCTAATGCTCCATAGATGCATTTCAAGCAAAGAGGTGGCTTCCAGCTTTTCGTACTCTTCTAGCGTTGCGTATACTTGATCCACATTTCGATTAATGCCTACGAGATCTTGAATATCCAGGTTGGCAGCTTCGTCCCTGACTGCGACCCTCCACCTTTGCAAACCCAACCACTGTACTCGATCCAAAATTGTCACCTGAATAAGATACTCGACACAAACTCTAGCCCCAGGAATCGTTTCAATACACAGATAATGCAAAGGCGTCATTCCCCAATCATCTCTCATCGTGAGAGCACGCATTGGGAATCGTTTCGATAGCGCTTTCATTAGGTTCAAGTTGGGACGTGCCGACTGGGCAAGGACATGGAAAGGTGTAGAACAAAAATCATCCTCTGCATCCTCGCTAGTAATGTTCAACATCCGTAACTCGTCAAGTAGTGAATCGATGGTGTGATAGGAATGGTAGTAACACAACGAGTGAACAGGTGACTCCGAAAACCTTTGTGAGACGGCATTTGCCAAAGTTCCATTAACTGAAAAAGAATCATCGCTTTCAAAGTCGTCCTCATCGTCGTCGAAGTAAGCTTCCTTCAGTGCGGAAGCTCCAGCAAACGCATTGTCCCCAACTGACCGAACGCTCTCAGGAAGCGCAATAGTTGTCAAACGGCAGCAGCCCGAGAAACAATAGTTTCCAATACTTTGCAGTCCAGTTGGAAGTTCCAACGACACCAGTTCGCAACACCTCAAAAAGGCGTAAGAATGTAAATGCTTCACGGATCCAGGAATCCTGAGGGATAAAAGAGAACAGCAATCTGAGAAGAGCCCATCGCTGATGGCTGTTAGGCCCTCGGGAAGGTCCACCCAAACCAAGTAATTGCATCCATCGAACGCTTCTGACTGAATCTCCGATACCGTCGAAGGGATGGACAGGCTGTCGAATGACCGACACTCTTTGAACGCTCCTTTCCCAATAGAACACAATCCATTTGGAAGATTTATGGATGCCAGTCTGATGCAGTTACGAAAGGCGTGGAGATCAATGGTGGTAGTCGTAGAAGGTATCAAAACATGATTCAAATTTTCACAGCGACTGAACAGCCGAGCTGAGATGGTTTGAAGCCCCTCTGGCAGTCTTACCTCCGTCAACGCAGAACACTCACAAAATGCACCATCGTGAATCTCGGTCACAGTGGATGGGATGGATAGAAAGGATAATTGTTTACAGCCGCGAAATGCTTCTCGCCCAATACATTGCAACCGTCCCGGCTGAAGTTCGACAGACCTTAGCTGGGTGCACCCCGCAAAGGCAGACTCCCCAATCCTTGTGACAGTTGATGGAAATATGGAAAGTTCAACCAACGAGGAACCACCACTGAATGCTGCCTCGCCAATCGCCTCCACCCCGTCATGAAGTATCAAAGTCTTGAGACGAGAACAGTCGTAAAATGCGTTGCTGGGAACCACCTTGACGGATCCTGGAATCGAGATACATGTTAACGACGAGCAGTTGGAGAAGACTCGTTCTCCCAACACCTCCAGGTGCGGAGGAAGAGTGACGGATGATAAGCTCAAGCAGGCGTAAAAGGCTCTCGCACCAATGACATGAAGGCCTTCCGGAAGGTCGATAACGTTCAGCTCTTTCAGGCCTGCAAAAGCTCCTTCCTGCAATTCCACAATGGAAGGATCCACCTTGATGTGAGTGGTATCTTGAGGAATGTCAGAGATTATCTGCCCATTGTAGAGGAACCATTCCAGGACGCCTTCGTCACCCTCTTTGACGGTAGACATACCAACAACATTATTGTGCACATCATAGGCAAGCGTCAATTCTGATTCTGCTGCAAAGTACGTTGTCTGTTCTGATGCATTTGATACTGTAGCAAGAACGTACGTGAAGGATTTTCATTGTTGGAGAATGAGTCTAATTAAGTCCTTATCGACGGACTTTGATAGACTTTTTCCGACAGGAAAGCCTAGAAGATTTTCTGATCAAAGATCTTGGCTTGTTACTTGCTGCCATACCAGTAATCTTCAATGACAATAATACTCTTTTGAGAAGATTAACAACTTTTAAATAGTCAACGCATTTGTTGCACTAGCTGATACGTCTGAGTTGTGTTTCGAAACATTCATAAGGCTACATTGTTAGGATACTTCCAGGCAAAAAGACATTAGAATCGACAATGATCGCAAAAGACCAGAACGATCCATCATCGCCAGCACCAGGAGCAGTGAATTCTGAGGAAACGCCATTGCTTTTGTCGCCCTCCTCCGTAGTTTCCGTGTCGAATGCTACACCAAGCGAACGGGCTGCATATCGTATCAGAAAGTTAGATGGTTTGTTATTTACATTGGTTGGTGGAGCTCTCGTGATTCTTCTCATTGTGTTTGTCCGGTTGTTTGTACCCCACAACCAGGCCATTGCGGCAACATCCATGTATCAAGATTACCATTCATTTCCGAACACATTTGTATGGGGCGCTGCCACTTCCGCCTATCAAATTGAAGGAGCAGCCAACGAAGATGGGAAGGGTGTCTCGATTTGGGATACCTACTGTGAAAAAAAAGGGAACATCGCCGATGGAAGTTCCGGGGCAATCGCCTGTGATCACTATCACCGCATCGAGGAAGACGTCCAATTGATGCACAGCTTGCATATCAAAGCGTATCGATTTTCCATTTCGTGGACACGCATCTACCCCGACGGTGTGGGAGTTGTAAATCAAGCTGGGATCGACTTTTACAACAAACTCATTGATACGCTTCTGAAGTATGATATTGAGCCATGGATCACTCTGTACCATTGGGACCTACCACAAATGCTAGAAGACAAATACGGTGGATGGCTGGACCGTCAGATCGTGGATGATTTTGGCAACTACGCGAGAACGTGCTTCGACGCCTTCGGCGACCGAGTGCAGCATTGGATAACACTGAATGAATCCTGGACCGTTGCCGTTGGGGGCTACCAAGATGGGAATAAGGCACCTGGAATCGTTCGCAACCCAGCGGTGGAAGTCTACCAGGCAGGGCACAACCTAATGTTGGCTCATGCTAGGGCCGCAACAATATACAAGAAAGAGTTTGCCCCAACCCAAAGAGGTGTGATTGGAATATCCAACTCTGGCGATTATCGATATCCCAAGTTATCACCCGAAGATGACGACGCAGCCGAACGGGCAATGGTATTTCAGTATGCTTGGTTGACCGATCCATTTTTTTTTGGTGATTATCCGTCCCAAATGAAAGAACGATTGGGGGATCGTCTTCCATCCTTTTCCGCACAAGAACGAGTAGAGTTAATTGGATCCCTTGACTTTATGGGCCTTAATCACTATTCGACTATGTATGCCCAAGAACCCAAGTCAGCAAAAGAAAATTCCGAATTTGACGGGTACTGGTCCGATATGAATGTCGTGTTTTCTTCTGATCCAAGCTGGAGAAAGAATGACATGGGGTGGAGTACCAACCCGGATGGTTGTCGAGAGCTCCTCCTCTGGATTTCTCAGAGATACGGGAATGTACCGATTCATATCACCGAAAATGGAACTGCGGAAGACGAACCAGATCTGGCTACTGCCTTGCGGGACGAAGGTCGCCGTGAGTACATCGAGCAATACCTACGCGCCTGCGCCGAATCGATCGAACTGGGCGTTCCCTTAGAAGGCTACTTTGCATGGAGTCTGATGGATAACTTTGAATGGGAATATGGTTACACAAAACGATTTGGACTATGCTACGTGGACTATGAGACACTGGAACGCACTCCCAAGTTGTCGGCACTTTGGTATACCCAGGCTATTGACGCCAGCGGAGGCAACATTCCCCGCATAGTTGCAAAGTCGGACGGCACTCGGTAGCGCGGGTTTCAAAGCAATTTTACAAGCCGTTAAATTTTCTAATCTATATTCAGGCTCTGTAGCACAATAGCAAAATCGTAAAGCTTCAAAAAAATATAACTGCTGCAGCTTAGCTTGATGTAGAACCTTCTTCACCGTCTTGAAAT
>JAAMXS010000663.1:0-77376 GCA_019693525.1 Cylindrotheca fusiformis | reverse complement strand
ACGTGACTGAACCGTGACTAAGAGGTGGGACTAAACGACGACGGACGGACTGAAGGGCAATTGACAACATACTAAGGTTCAACTCTTCCAGAGACAATGATGCTGGAATCCCCATGTCCAAGAACCATCGATCACTCTGCAGCAAGATTATGGGGTATTTGAAGTAATAAAGAAAAACAAAAGTATGCAAAAAGACTGCGATCTACAATCTTCCAAGGATATAGAAAAAGGCAAAAGAGAACCAACACCTGGGATTCCAACGTGGTCCCCCACCGTAGTACTAACCAGGCCCGAACATGCTTAACTTCGCTGAGCGGACGGGAAGCGGTGCTGTCATGTTGGTATGGTCGTTCCCATCAGTTGTCTTTACCTCTGATTTAAAAAAAAAAACAGACTTCTCGCCAGTCTTTTGAGGATCCATTGCAAGGTTGTCTCTAGCCATAGTTCATAATCCCCCATTCACTCTTGCGTTTATTCTGCAACCAGATTATACCTCTTTATACTATTCTTCTTCTTCGAATGCACATTGCGGCGCAATTTGTAGAACAATCAATTCCAAGGATGGCAGAAGAGGCGGTAGAGCGCAAGAAGCAATATGACAAATTACTGGAGGATCTTCGGCAGGAGAAGGAGCGCTTGATCGAAGGCTGCTTGTTTGCGAATGCTGAAGTGATTGATTTGATGGAACTTCGACACTTATCCTTGACGAAATGTGGCTTGGTACAGAATTCATGGAGAAAACAGGCATGGCCCAAGTTCGTCGCCGCCCACTTGAGCATTTGGAAGACGACGAGTTTGGATTATAATGAAGAAGAAGAACTGCATCATCCAACATCAGACGATATCGCACACGTCAAACGTCTAGTTGCGGGCTGCAAATGGAGTAGCAAGGGTATGAAGAAGAAGGAACATTCTCGAGTTCAACATCCTGGCCGACAAGTTAGCTTCCACCTGCAAGAATTGGCCTTTTCCACAGACAGACAGGAAGATCGTAAAGTCCTACGAAAGGTCCTAATACATTTGAAACGAAAATACCCAATGTATGAACCAACAGGAGCTACTTGTTGTGCCATCGCAATGCTTTTGGCCGTGTTGGAGTCATCGTCCGTGACCTCCAACACTGTTCAGCAGTTGGTCGCATACCAATGGACGGTATACAAACTGGGCAGTGCAAGATTGGAAGAAAGGCTTCTTCACATATTGCGAACCTTTGCGCCTCAGCTACATGAGCATTTTTCTTCTTTTGGAATGCACAATTTACCATCGACGGTTGTCGAATCCTGGATTGCATCTTGGTTTGCAGAGAACATTGTGGATACCGAACTACTGGCAAGAATATGGGATGTCCTCATGGTATCTCATCCAGAATGTATACTGTACGTTACGCCTTCTTTCAAACTTGTGCCTGGTATATATCCATTTTGGTGATGTTGTGTCTAATACAAGGCTTGCTGTTGTTGTTGTTTGTTTGTTGTTCCAGGTACATTTGTATATCTGTTATTGCAGAATTTGAAAATGTCTTGCGGGTAGAAAAGGAAAGTGAGGCAATAGCCGCTAAAATCTTAAATCTTCCAGCACAATTGAAAGATACAGATTTGGAAGTAGCATTGTTTCGAGCTCTCTTATGGATGCGGGATGAACCGCCACATGACACAGAAGGGGAAGCAGGGAACATTGAACCGGATTGGTTTCGAGCAACTCTTGCACCGACGGATTATACAGTTGTCACCTATGCCAAGGAACTTCGGTCATGTAGAGGAGGAGAAGGAAGCACTGCAAAAATACGGAAATCCTATGAAGATCGGTTTCTGGGTGGACGGGATGCCATTGTTGACGAAGCAAGTGACTATCCACTTGTGTTTGCCGCCATGGGATCTCCCATTCGACGATACAATACCGCGAATGCAACACAAGGTTGCACCAGAGCAATCATCGTAGCATTGCTTGCTATAGCTGTCATTATCTTGTCCAAGCCAGTCTGGTCGACCACCGGTTTAGGCGCTACGGTTGCGGACCACATGGATGGAGCCATATCTGATATACTGGACAAGAACTGGACCAAACAGGTACTGTATCAGCTGGAACACTTAGTCTCCCAATTTTTGTCTCTAACAAAGCTGTAGAGTTATCAGGGAAAACTAAAAGGCGGGATGTTGTTCAAGTTGGATTCGATTCTGCCTGAAAGCGCTTCCCTGCCTGATGATACTGAGTCTCCAATTCCCGCGGTGGAACAGAAAAATATTGATTCATCGGGTCTGGCATCCCCTGTTTGGGATCAAGTGTCAAATCATGACAGAAATGAACTATCCCCAGAAGATGAAAGCATGCCCCATGAGACCAATTCGGATCCACGCTCGGGTGCAGGAGCTAATACTGATATACCAAGTACAACAATCGCAGAGGACCTGGACCAAAAAACTCATCTGCTAGATACAACAGAAACACCTGAAGAGGATTCCGAGACAAAGCCGCTTCTACGAGGCCAACCGGATCCGGATATAGAAAGGGAGACTGAGAATGATTCTCAATCAGCAACACTGGTGCAAGAAGATGAAAGGAATGATGATCCGCTTTTGGAGAGAAGCCGGTTGGATGCTATTCGATTGGCGGCCGAGTCGTCCCGGCAAACACTTACCGCCTCAAAGATGGCAGAAAACACTGTTTCAAAGTATCTTGAAGAAGTCACAGGAGAAGCGGCAACGGAGAATGACGACATCGCTACGCCCGAGATAGTAGAAGGAGAAGGCAATTCCATGGAAGGCGACAAGAGGGTAGAGGAACAAGACAACGAAATAGTCCAAGCAACCGACCCAGAAGATGATTCTTTGTTAAGAAACTCGGCGGAATCTGAATCGCCCTCTCGAGTCGGAATCGTTGCAGAGGGACAGATAGAGGAAGAAACAATTGACAAAGACGGTTTCACCGAAACCGAATCTGATTCGTCAAGTCCTGAAGCAAACACGCCTGAAGAAGCTGAAATGCCACAAACAATTGCCGAAGATATCCCTCAAGAAGACAGCATGGAATCTAAGCCTATGGATGAAGAAATCGGAATGGCCGAACAAGATGCAATCTCTGATGAAACTTTTGATCATACTTTGATCGATTCCGAGGTTGAAGACACGACCCCGCTATTGGTCAATACTGAGGACAAGGGGTCCGAGGTGGATACAGACCCTGTTGGGGAGCCAGTTCGACGTGCTTCTGTCAAATTGCAAACACCCTTCTTTAGCCAAGACGACGTGGCTGCCATCTTTGAGAAAATGATGGCCTCTTCCATTGAAACACCAAAACGCAGGAAAAAGAAGCTATGGGGGCAAAAGATGCATTCATGAAAAGTCACCAAAATCTTAGACAATCTGATTGAAGAGTTTTTAGTAAATTCCTCATCATTTCACCGATACATACACTCTATTGTTACACGCTAATTGAATCATCGTCCCCAAAGTTATGTCCCTCTTGGTCGTTTGTATCGTTCGTTTCTTCAGAATCGCGAATAGGACTAGCTTCCCTTTGTTCCTCGTTCAATGAATGATGGCTGTTAACACTTTCATTTTCGACGGGACCAACTTCTCGAACAGTTCTTTCTTCGCCATTCACTGAATGATTGTTCCTAACACTATCATTTTCGACGGGATCAACTTCTCTAACAGCGATTTCTTCGCGAAGTGATGATGGAGCTGGTGTATCCTCTTCGTCTTCTGAATCACCCAGAAAGTTGACCCTGCACAGTGGACAGTGGTAATGCTTCAACAGCCAGGGTACAATGCACGAACGGTGAAACTCGTGTTGGCATGCCTTATTCTTAGAAAAACAAACCTCTTCCCCGGCTTTGTAGTCATGAAGGCATATAGGGCAGCAATCCGTGTTCTTATCCAGAACAAATACTCCCGAATCGCATGTTTCCTTGTCCTTTTCCCCGTCCGGGTAATCGCTAGATTCCATATCACCCGCCGTCTGTGATTTGCAAAGATGAATGATTGCCAGTTAACCATTGTATTCAAACTTGCTCCATTGAAGTAGCATGTTGATCGTCTTACCTTTGTGAGAAGCATGCCCATAATATATGCTTCATCTCTGCCTTCCATTGATCCTTCTGAATCTGAAAGTGCATCCTGTGCTGTTGTACTAGGCCTCAAACCAAATATTCCTCTTCTCCTTCTGTTTCTTCGTTCACGCCTTCGCCGTCTTCGTGCCTCTGCTCGATCTCCCACAAAATCCAAATGCCGCCGTCTATCCAAGTACCACGTTGGAACAAAAACAAACCCACACGCCACCAACAGGCAAACAAACCCAACGACGTAACCCTCCCAGTATGTCGGCCTCTCCACGAAGACAACTGTGGTAGTATTCGTCGTATTGAGGTTATCCCAGCTTGGTGAAGACGATGGAGCAAAGCTAATCGAATTCATTGTTGCGGTTGGTGAAGACGATGGAGCAAAGCTACTTAAATTCTTTTCAAGATTCGGAACAGTGTTGTTGCGGCTTGTCATGTTCGATGGTGGCAACGAAGAAATATTATACCACTCATCGACGTTCGACGAGTTCATGAGCTTGGCTGGAGTTGTCAATAAATATATCGTGTTTCTAAAATGGCAACAGTAACGTGGAGAACATTCACTCCCACCATATTGTGCTGCGGTTCTGTTGTGTTCATCCCGCTCTCATTATCGTCGTCGTTTGGACATCGATCACATAAATAAAGGCAGTGGTCGGAGAAGGAATGCCACAGAAGGGGAAATTATGTCCCCTACCTTTGGAACAAACACCCCTCAGTACCTGTTCCCCATTTTCTTTCCTTCCCCTCCCTACCGTCAATGACTGCTCCCCGTTTTTGGCTGGAACAGATACAGTACGCAGCTTCGAGCTTCTTAGGGCGTCTAGATCAACATTGCGCTTCTAGATGGTTCTAAAGCTTGCGTATCGTGATGGCTAATTGGCAAGGTTGTCAGATGGTATTGTTGTGGCCAAAAGTTGCTGATTGTTTGGTGGAAGGGAACCAAAAGGGGGAGGGGTAATATGAAGTGTTTAGGGTGGGAATCAATCTCTCCACCAAAAACAACGTCATCGACAAGCTCTGGAAGAATACCAAGCAACATAGGACTGAAGCCCGATACGAAGTTGGCAGCGTCCCTTGCAACCAAACGAAACCTTTTATTGATAGAAACGATCCGATTTCCAATGAGATTCACCACTCTGTGCGTTATCAATTTCCGTCTTTCTGCTGCCTTTATCCAGAGCACAATCCCTCAACCTACAACGCATACAACACTTCGCATGTCAACGTTAACTGATACACCTACTGTCCCACTTCGCAATGGCATGGCGCATCCGGCCATTGGCTTTGGAACGTACAAGGTAAGGAATATCTCACTCTGTGTTTGCTTTCCAGTCTATTCGTCCACCTTCTCACATTATTTCCAACATAGGTAGGCTTCATTCCGGCTTCTGCATCTGCCGCTGTGGCCAGCGGTGATGCCACAAAACCCGTCGAACGAACCGCCGAAGAATGCGTAGCGGATGCCCTGGACGTGGGATATCGGTTTCTAGAATGTGCGGAATTTTATGGGAATGAATCGGAAGTCGGCAAAGCCATTGCGAAATCCGGAGTCAAGCGAGAGGACTTGTTCATCTGCTCCAAGGTATGGACATCTACAATTGAGCAAGGCCCAGAGGCAATTGAAAAGCAACTGGACAAAACTCTTGCGGATCTTGGAACGGATTTTGTGGATTTGTATCTTATTCATTGGCCAGTTCCAGGGAAGCATGTAGAAGCTTACAAGACTTTAGAACAACTTTCAGAAAAAGGCAAGATAAAAGGAATCGGCGTATCAAATTATGCGTGGGAGGACTATCTGGAGCTGAAAGATGCTGGAGTAAAAAGCCTTCCACTGGTCAACCAAATTGAGATTAATCCTTTTCTCTATCGAAAGAATACGATTGAGAAGTTCATGGAGGAGGGAGTTGTTCTCCAATCTTATCGAAGTCTTCGTGATGGCAAGGCTTTCGACGATCCAACACTATTGAAGATTGCCAAAGCTCACAACCGGTCGGTGGCGCAGATTCTTGGACGCTGGTGTGTCCAAAAAGGCTTTATTTATATTCCGAAATCAGTGAAGAAGGAACGGATGGCTGAAAACTCCCAGGTTCTTGACTTCGAGCTAACACAAGAAGAAGTCAGCGAGCTCGACAACCTTACAACACCCGAAGCTATTGAAACGTTTGTACAGTTATACCGCAAGTGTGTGAATAGGGACACTAGTAAGGATGGGACACTTGACGGCGTCAAGATGGATATTACCAAAGACTAGCCCTGCAAGCAGCCCATTAACATTAGATTGCTGGAACAATTGCCATAGACCGATCAAAGTAAGAGGAACATGGCAAGTTAGGTGTGATATCGACTTTTTCATTAACAGGATTCCCCATGCTCGCAATCCAAGAGGTATCTTGTTGGGCCGACGGGATTCAATTGTCTTCTGACGAGTACATTGACGAAAGGGCCTCACCCGAGACCTGTCCTGCATGAATTGCGTCAGGCAGAATTGAATATATCTGATCAACAGGAAAAAATCTAATCTAGTCATCATGATAAAAAGAGTATTGTAACAATAGTGTAGATGAAATGGAGTTCGAAGCGTTGATCGCAAAGATTCGTCGACTTAACCCTCTGACTATTCCCGAGTCTCGGTGATTCATCGCAACTTGGACCCTTCTGCTTGTGTTGGAAGTAAAGTTTCGTAGCATATGTTTGCTTTTTATAAATCCAAGAAAAACGGAGTCCGCTGATTAAGACTTTCCGTTTTGCTGGTCTGCCGGTCTGCATGGGGGGCCCACATTCACCGCCCCCTTTGGCTACTCCCCAACACTCAACGAAAAACAACAAACAAACAAAACCAAAATTACTTGTAGAATGATTGCTGTGTCGCCTCATGGTGTTGTCGTCCTGCTTCTGTTTTATATGCTCTCATTACCAATAGCATGCTAAGTGTACACCCCATTGCTTTTTTGACTGGGAGTTCAGTTGGCTTGAATCATGGAACTGCTCCTGTATCTATTACATCAGTACACCAAATGGTAGCAGATTCAGCTTCAACGCTTCTCAGCAGCAGCAATATCATTGCAAGAGGTGGTGGCTTTGTCGAACTATTTTTTCTTGGGAGGAGGGAGGCGGCGGGGGCGGGGCCGATGTTAGATTTATCTCGAATTAGTATGAGACTGGAAGGACTTCAAGTATATGCCACGTTGGCGGCCCTGCTTACCAACGCATGCCTGGAATTGTATTGTTCCAACATTCGAGTGCCAAAAGAACAAGAACAAGAAGTTGACGAAAAGAAAGGCAGTGGTGGTGGTGATGAAAAGCAGAAAACGAGAAAGCTGAACTGGTCCGTCGAAGGATTTTTCGCATGCACCGCTGTGTCGGTATTGCTTGGATCGTATACAACAATCGTGTTCGGCTTGTTGTCAATCTTAAGCAAGACAGCGTTGGGACGAGGTTTGGATGTTGAATTCATGGAATTCTGGGCACAGTCGGCGGGCATAAGAAGTAGTGCCTTTGAGTCATTTTTGGGCTCTCTGATATGTTTCGAATTGTCCTTTATTATGTCTCTATTCTTGAAACTCAAAGGAAGACGAAGGAAGTATCTCGTTGGATTGGCTTCTTTGATGTTTCTACTTTCACTCCGAAGGTGGGTATCACTTCTCCGTTTGGCAAGCAAGTTATTGTTTCCACTTTATGCAGAAGTGGAATACTAACTTGATAAGAGTTCGAGAGGTCAATAGAAAAACTTGATCTACTTGAATTGACAATAATGTACGGTGAGAAACAATGGAAACATTGCTCTAACAGAAATAATGGTCACGCCATTTGGCCTTCCATTTCTTGCACCGGCGGCTTAGTTGCATCAATTTGCAGACCTTGCTACAGTGATGAGTCCTAAAGAACATGTCCATTCCAGCCTCTCCTGCATCTGTTCGGCCAAAAACATTTCGCTTTCCGCTTTTGGACCGGTAGTGGATAGCTGGATCTGTCAGCTCAAAAGTAGGAGGAACCATGTCATAGTTGTAGACTCCTTGCAAGTCGCAAACCAGAGCTTGTCTTGCGGTAAATAGATACGTGAAATGAGAAAAGGCCTGAATGTAGTCTGTCGGTTTCACGTCGCCTTCGCTTTCTGGAGATACCCCAGCAGCTAAATCTACTTCTTCGACTGTGTCTAGGTCTATTTCTTCGAGTTCCTCATGAAAGGACACTTTCATCGGTTCTACTTCGTCTTTAAATGTCACTTTCTTTGGTTCCGCTTGCTCACGAAAGGACACTTTCATCGGTTCTACGTCGTCTTTAAATGCCAGTTTCTTTGGTTCCGCTTGCTCTTCTCCGTCATCCGAGTCTTCGTCCTCGATGTCTTCTTCGTCGCTGCCCTCCTCAATGATGGTTTTCATTTCATCCAATCTTTGAAATTCTCGCTCGATATCGAGGGGCAGGTGATGGTACTTGCCATCCACTGCCTTCAGCATATAGCAACGGCGTATTCCGTCAGGACCGCGCAATATTCGGCAACACTAAAAGCAAATATATTCCTTACCCCTGCATTGTCATTGTACTTCTGCCATCCGTACTTTTCGACGTTTAATTTCTTCTCCACCAACATACCACGGTTTGGCCATTCTGGGTCATCGAGAACGAGAATAGAACACGGAAGGAAACCGATTCGAGGTGTCTTTTCAGCATCGAACCAGGGCAGGCCAACAAGCCTTGCGTTGAATTCAGATGCAAGATAGCTTGCAAGATCTTGGGTTTCACAAAAGTTCTTGTGAAATTCCATATTATCATCTGGTCTTTCAACGAGGATAGTCTCCTTGGCAACCATAGTTTCCAAGACAAAACTGCTTTCGGACTGCTGACATGCTAGTTGACATCGAAAAGCCACTCGCTCAGCCCCAGTTCCACAAGCAACTCGACTAACAGCAAGATAAGGAGGAGGAGCATTTACCAGCTCATCCATCCGGCTATAAGAAATCTGCGCCCCGCCGCATGCCCCAGGAGGAAGGCCTGGATGTACAGCAAACTCGTCCCTGCGCTTGTCGAAGAAGCTATGGCCCTTGATGCGGAAATATCTCCATTGGTACAGGCCATTCGCAGAAGACTCCATTTGAACAGTTCGCCTCATTCGCCTTTGCTTCCGCTCGCCAGTCAATAGCAGGGTTCGAGTCATGGTGGTGCTACTCACAAGACTGCTAACAGCCGATTCCAATTTATCAGCAGCCCTTTCACAGTAGAGAAATTCTGCTTTGGCCCCACTATCGCCAACCTTAACTGCTTCCGCCATTTCCTGGAGGACAGAGAAGTCCTGTTGGGGCGAACCGAAGCCTACCGTCAATACATCCAACTTGTCACCATAACGGTTTGCCATTTCTGTCATTTTGGCCACCATTCGACGTTTAGCAGCAGCTGGTGTGATACCCAATGCCATGCCGTCGGTTGGTGCTCCATCTGAGAGAAAGAACAGCGAAAGCGCGCAACGATCATGGTCGATTCGCTGCAAGGCTTGATCAGCAGCTTCCAAAGCGTTGAGGTAGTTCGTATCACCAATGAGACTGTCCAACCCAGATAAACCTAAACGGGCCTTGTAGCTTCTCGGATCTCGGCGATCCAAGAGCTTGTTGTACAAGACCCAGTCAAAAGGCTCTTGGGAGAATATCTCTCGTGCTGTCCGGCCGAATTCGATCAAAGTGACAACATCAGAGTTCGTGGCTGTTTGTTTGAATATCTGCTCTGCGACGAAGTCCATTGCGGTGACCGAATAGGCAGCGATCTGACGGTTCTTGTGCAACGGAATATCCTTTGTGACCATGGACCCTGAGTTGTCTACAACAAGGATTGTGTGACTGGTGCACAGGTAGGGTTTCAGAGCCAGCAGTTCCTTTGTGCGATTGTGAAGGATACGATCTTTGGAATCAAGTGGTGCGAGAGCCAATGGCTCTGGATATGCCGTGACTTCTTTCGTCATTGTCTTATCCACAATGAAGACAATACCATCGTACTTGAGTTTCCAGCGACCCATATAGGCTTGATCTTTCGTTCCGTGTCGGATGGCTTTGGCGAAATCTCGCTTTCGTATGTCTCGTTGCTTCCTCCTCAGGCGACCATGCTCCGTGGACAATATAGAAACCAAACTAGAAGTCTTGGTCATCGTTGCTTCAACTCTGCCGCAAGCAGATTCTTTTTGTTTTAGAGGATGTCGCAATCCAAAACAAGTGATCTTTATATATCTTTGCCTTTGTGCAAAATCAGTGACAAACACGAACTTCTGCTTCTCCATACGCACTCTACCAATCCTTCAACGATCTCGGACGCTTTTCATTTGGCGTTGAAAATTTCCAAGCTTGTACATATCAATCCTTCAACGATCTCGGACGCTTTTTATTTGGCGTTGAAAATTTCCAAGCTTGTGCAAATCGATAGGGGATGAATGCAAGACTTGAAACGGTCGATTGATGGTAGATATCCAGAATGCACTGTTTCAAATAAAACTGCCTCCAGCTGATGAGATGCAATGAAACATAAGAAGAACAGTTGGTGAATAACAACAACTGTTCCTGACGGTCACAGAGAGGATCCTTGCAACAACAGTCTGGAAGCAAGATATGTACTGAAGAGTCGGCACCAGTAGTCGAAGGGGTCGAAGAGGTCGAAGGACTCGTCGGATGGGTGCCACTTGGTTTAACTGATGACGCAATCTACTAGATTGAACGAACTAAACGAGTGAACGCAATTCAAAGAAGCCACCAGTACCAAAGACGGATCTGCAGGTAGTAGCAAGTGACAGCTCTGCTACTTTACTATTAGATTGAATAGGTCCATTTCATAGCTACGCGGGGCCAGATCTAAAACCAAATGACAACTTCCAGCTTTCCTAGTAGCAATAGGCTTTGACTCCACATCCCATTAAAATTGCATTGCCAGGGGTCGTGGGCGGAGTCATGCCATCCATCGTAAAATTATTTCAATGGGTCGTGGGCGGAATAGTGCCATCCATCGTATATTTGTTTCAATAATTTCGTACTACTGACGTGCCTGAGATCTCATTCTAGAAAATAGTACTCAGGATGGTTCCAAGAAGCATCTTCGCAACTGTGACACCGATGAGAAGCAATGAATATATAAATATGCCCACTGCCACACCATAGGGTTTGCTCTGAATTGTTTTGTCAGTCGTGTCCGATTTATCTCGGCAAGATTGCAAACAATCCAGAGCCGTTGGTAGTCCCTCCTCTTTTGATCCTTGTGGTTTGGGCTTGAGGTCTCCGACGGCTCGAATGGCAAGTGTATAACTATTGGATGCATCCAAAGGACTATCATTCCCCACGGCCAATGCTGCCAGAGCCGCCACATCCGTCCGAGGAACACGGGCTGGTGGAGGTAGAGATCCACTTGGATCCACCTGCAAATACGTTGTTTCGATGTCCTAACATACGAACATGTACGCACACACATAAATCAAAAATGAGAAAAATGTGTATGTTCCATTGAGAATGTTTGTCATTTTGTGTACTTACTCTGTCCTCGTCAGCCAAACCTCCAGGGCGCAAAATGAGATAGGGGACATTGGAATTTCGTAGGTATTGCTCGCACAAGAAGTGATAGCGACTGGTCAAGCTCAAGACGGAGGAAAAGATCATACTGACAGGATTGAAGGGAGAGAATCCACTGGAAAGACCCGTCAAACGAACGAAACGGGAACAATGGTGTTTTTTGGCCAAATCGATCAATGCCTTTTGGGCAACATAATTGCTAAAGTACGGATGGGACCGGTCCTCGCCACACCATTGGCTGACATCCGTCTCGAACAATCTCCAGGGCAAGAAATCCGTCAACTTGGAAAATCTCATGGCACCTGAAACGCTAATAATAGCCTCACATCCTTGAACGCATGGTTCCAGAGTCGAGGCATCGGCCGATCCTAAATCGCAAACCACAAACTCAATGGCGGATCGTTGGTTGTCATCAAAGATCTCGTTGGCCTTTTCAAGATTTCGTACCAAGGCACGGACCCGCAGGTTTCGATCCATCAATTGTTGTACGACCTTCCGTCCAACCTTTCCAGTGGCTCCCACCACCAAAATAGGTTTCTTGCTGTCATCGCCTTCGTTGTTACTGTTGTTGCTGCTCGATCGCAGAGGCGAGAAGGACGATGATGCCAATCCATTCACAAACGTGATGACAAACAGCGAGAAGGAAAGTAATAGAAGAATGATCTTCATTGTCTGATGGATGCTGGTTTTTAGGCAGCTAACTCGTATAGATTGAAAAAGTCAACTTGTTGTGTTTAGTGGTGTTGGCGGTGGACACTACTGTCCTATTATGATCGCGGAAGACAGTGAGAGATGCGATCTTCTTGTGACACTTGGAACCCGGATATACTTCGAACTGACAAATCGGACTCAAAAACGGATCCAAGCCAGCATTGTTGGGAACAGTCAAATATGGAGTTCGAGACAATAGCAGGCCGTCATGATCACACCACCAGTGAGTGAGTCGAGAACAGCGCCCCACCACAGACTATTAAAGTAGAGCTACTAAACAGTGGTACTAGCTAGTATATGACATTCGAAAGCAATGTTCGCAATAAGGAACAAACTGAAGGATCTTCCCTCCTCCCGTCCACCGTTCGTCGTGTCATTATCCAGTGGGTGGAAGAACAGACTGGCGCGAATGATGGGCGTTGGATTTGTTTCTTGATTCTTTTTTGGATTTCAGTTTTGTTGGATGGATGGTGTGACAAATGAAAAGAGATGTAAATGATTCCATGATTCAAAGATCATTCTCATACATTTCACCTTGATCTATATTTTTGTGTTCTCTTTTTTTTCTTCTCATCATGGCACGAATTGGTTGCATATGGATCTTGTTCCAATTCCTCCCAACAATGTTGGTAGTAGTGCAAGCCTTTTCTCGTTCGTCGATATGTTATCGATCCAACAGAATCGTTCACAGAATGAGCGATCCAGAAAAGGAAACAAATGATTCCATTTTTGCCACCAATGTAACTAATATTTCCAGTGAGCAGGACACTACTTCCACAAGTGGCAGTAGCAGGCAACGTATCAGTTTTTACAACGACCACAACCATGACGGTGATGATGACCAAGATGATAGTCGTCATGGAGGAGGACTGCCTTTACCCTTGCACAGTTCCGTATACACGCAAGTCTTGAGTACGACCAACTTGCCTATTGCGAAGGATTTGCGACAATTTTACGATGAACATTTTCAAGATCCTCGAGAACCCAATGCCAATCGATTTGTCTGGGATCCCTGGTATGTTTCCGTTGGAGATGGCAAACAGCAACAAGACAAGAACGACAATGATGAATACGACCCCATGCTCCTTCCAGGCGAAGCCGATGCGACAAAGCGACAGACGCAATATTCCTTGAAACGGATTCAAACCTCTCAGTTCTTTGATGATGATGATTTGTACGATCGGTTGGTGGAAGAATTGGTGGAATTGGGTCGATCTGTCGGATTGACGGCCCTGACACCTCCATGGACATCCATGTACACGGAGGGTGATTTGCAAAACTTTCATACCGATAGTAATCATGGACCACTAGCGTTCGTATTGTCCTTATCACGAGAGGGCGACTTTGAGGGAGGAGAAACCATTATGATGCAACCGCAGATATTGGACTATTGGAAAGGATTTGACGGCACTCAAGGAATGGAATGTGGAAGCATAATACGGTACGTCTCCCATCTTTTGTTTATGTGTTCAAGTGTATATGTTGCTCTTGTCGTCGGTCTCATGATTGTATACCAAATTGTTTGTTCATTGCTGTTATTGGTATTGTCTATAGGCATATTCCACCCTTTCCATTGGGCCGTTGCATTGCCTTTGATCCAAGAATCCCTCATGGTGTCAATCGAATCACGGGCAATGGTCAAAATCCACAAAAAGCACGCGTCGTCATTCATGGATGGTTCAGTGAACCACAAGCATGTTGGTTTGGCCCATGGGCGAGCACTACTACTACTACTGTTGAAGAAGAAGATGATGACAATTCCAACCTTGATGATGATGATGATGATGATACTACTATAGCAAGTGATCGGGAAGAATTGTTGGACCAGGCGTTGCAACCACTCGTCGAAACCTTGGCCAGTGGAGAGATTGGACGGGTGGTGGGATATTTGGCCGTCCAATTGGTAGTGAATGCCGATGGATCGATTCAACAGGTCTTGTCAGTATGTGATACCCTCCGGGCAGATCCGGAAGATTTTCGTGGCATTATTGGTTATGACGAATCTGAGCGACCGGTTATGGAAGATGCCGTGGCCGATGTCCGATTATCGACCTTTGAAACACTCAAGGATATGTACTTTGAAGAAGGCAAGAAAGGCCGGTCCGTTGTAGTGCCCTTTGAATTCATGTAGTAGCGTACGTAAAACTATGCAAGTAATGCTACATTCGCTAGACACTGCTATTCTCAAGCCTATCCTTTGCAGTATCCAGATACTATCAGTCGTATTGTTTGCGGTATCCAGCGACAAACAGTCATGTGATGGAGTTGAAGACATCTCTTGCAGCAACTTCGTCTACTCTGAGTCAACGAAGCAAGGCCCGAGTCTTGTAGCCGCCGATGGGAATGATCTCCCGACGAAGTGAAAGCGTGCTATTGTTTGGAAGTTAGTTTAATACTATATATTATGAATAGCAGCGTATTCAAAGTGAAATGAAGATTCCATTTATCTCTCTGGAATGTATGAAGCATCAATCATTGTGAAAACGATAGGATTGACATCATCCAGAATGTGTGTTCCGTCCTTGGCAATTGGGGAAGTGTTGTCGTCGTCCAGCATGTTGCACGTCGAGCATATTTCCCTCGGACCTGACTTTCCTCTTCTCCTTCATTAGCTGCTCTGGCTAGATGGGTGCACCGTGCTAGTGGTGGGAAGCACAAAGTTTCAGTTTCCAACATCAATGAAAAAGGACCTCATTAAAGGCTCGGAAGGAACAGACTGGCTGGGACTTGACTTGGTGAAATATCAATTTCTTCATGGATCATCGCCACCGGTGGTGGCGGCAGCAGCGCCATACTGTGGTCCTCAAACTGGGTGCGAAGGGGCAGATAGCACCGATATGAGGGTAGTACTAGCAAGAATTGATCAGTTACAGCATGTGGCGAAGAGCTTTCATATACAGAAGTAGGACTCCGCGGTGCCTGCTGGTGCGATGGTCGTCGAATACTGGGGCGTTGCAAGGAAGATCTTGCGAAAGCCATGTTGATGGAATACTTGGGAAACAAAAAAGTGAGAATATCGAAGGTGAATCGGCATGTGTTCTAGAAAAATGCGAAACAGCATGGCGACGAGCATGACCCTTTCACACCTAGGCTGGTCGGCGCGATCGCTATGATACGAGCGACATTTTTGATGAACGGAGTCTCCATATCCGTTGAGCTGAGAGAAACTAGAGAGATAGAATGCTTGCGGACTGAGTGAACGGCAAGGAACATCGAGAAACGGTGTTCCATCCACACCCAATGCACATGTACGTCATGGGGAAATACAAGCAGATGTCCGTTGAGATTGTAGGAATACGGAATCCACAAAGAGGTCAGCAAGATTGCTTGCTCCTCATTGTCCAATGCACAAAATGCTGAATGCTGACGGAAGTAGAAAGAGATCGAAGAATAAACCCTCAAAACCAGAAATCAGTGTGCTGATTCTATTTCTTTCCAGATAAGCTGTCTATTACCATATCGTTCCTACACCAGCAGCAACAACAGTACAGACGACTCAAGCGCTGCGACAGAAATGATTCTCACAAGATGAAAGAGAGAAGGAAGACATCGTTTCTGCGCCGGTATGTCGGTACTGTGCCAACTCTTCTACCACTCCTGCTCCTGCTGTTTCTGCTTTCGCTACCTGATGCGTATGCCCACACACAAGACCCTTACCGTACCCTAGGAGTGTCTCCTTCCTCGACCATGCAAGAAATAACAAAAGAATACCGAAGCAAATGTCTAAGATATCATCCTGATAAGAACCGTCATAAAAGCAACAGAGAAAAGGCCAAGTGCGAGAAGTTGTTCAAAGAGGTTCAGAATGCATACCATCTCATTGGAACTCCAGAAGCGAAGCGCAAATACGATAATTTTGGAACCGCCGGCAGCGGCATCCCATCTTTCACTCGCAGTAGCTCAGGATACTCGGCTTCCGCGCCGTATGGGACGGATCCAGTGGCACAGGCCTTTTTCCATGCCAATTCCTTCTTTTCAGCACCGCGATATCAGTATGGGAGATCTCAGTACGGCAGTAGTGGCAGATTTAGTATGCAAAATCCGTTTGCGGCGGACGGTCGGTTCGCCAGCACTGCTGCCGGAATGGGTTTCAAGTCGATTTATGTTCAAAAAGTGCAAGTGCCATTGGAAGATCTGTACAAGGGTGTTTCCAGATTTCAATTCCATCTGGTGGACAATTTATGGAATCGATGTCGTGCGGCTATACGAGGAAAAGTTATGATGATCAGCGTTTATCAAGGATTCCTCTACGCCCTTCCTATCTTAAGGGCATCCAAGGTTTGCGCTATAGTGATGGCATTTGTCATTGCACATGCAACGTTACCAAAACCGAATCCATCGGCAAAATATGAATCGCCATTACGACCTGGATTGAAGGGAGGTCAAACCAAGATTAAATTTGCATCGACTAGTTTCATGACGCCAGAAGTTATTTTTGAAATCCAAGAAGGACCACACAAACTCTACAAGCGGGTGGACAATGACTTGCAGACAGAAATCACTATTACGCCAGACCAAGCTTTGAATGGTTGTATAAAGAGAATCCCGTCTATTGATGAAAAATCATCCATCGAGGTGAAAATCAAAGGTGGTGTAAACGACGGGGACACGATTCGAATAGTGGGAAAAGGTTGGCCAATTAAGAATGCAGAGAATGTCTTCTTGTATGGAGACATGATCGTCCTCATTCGAGTGCAAAAGTCAAGGCATAGAAGGAGCAGAAGAAGGAACAAGAGCGACAGCAAAAACTAATAGAATATTGTGAAAAATGGAATCTAGCCTTTAGGCAAGTACATGACACCAATTGCTACTCTTGTTACATTTTGAACACTAGCTGTGAGATAGTAGTATCTCTACGACACGTGCGACATGTCCCTTGGTATCTCCTGCAAGTACTCAAGTAGTGTTTATCTGTTTGAGTCAGGTATTTGTATCACTACTACTTTAAAAATAAAAGTACTGTAGCTGTTGCGATTTTATAACAGTGCACGAATAAGGGATTGTGCCATTTAGCAGGGCGATTTCAATTTGACATATCATTTGGGGGAATAGCTTGTCTACAGACAATATTTAGGGATGTCTTTCGTGTACATACAGTATGTAAAAGCCTCCCCCTTTGATTTGGGATGAATACCCTTCCAACTTTCCACAATACAGTGTAAGTATCGGATTTTGAATAATAACGGTGCGATTTCAGTTGGACACCAGCCACCGTTAAATCGCAACACCTACTAAATACAATAATTCTTGGCCACCATCACGTTCTGAAATTTTCATAAGGAGCCTCTCCAAGGATTTCGAAACGGTAAAAGAAGTACTTGTTCTCCGTCGCGATACGAAGATCGAAATTTGTTCCACAGAAACCTCTTTTCTGAGTTTTCGAGCTTTTCCAATGATTCTCCAACATTTCCTGCATATGGAACCACTTTTTGAGGTCATGAGGAAGAGGGCACGAATAAACCATGAACGCAGTTTATGTGAAAAAGGAGGTAAATTATTCTCTTTTTGTCGAACGAAAAGAATTCGCATGATCAGAGTCCATGCTTCACTTCGGAGAACAATGGGAGTAGTGTTGGCAGTTTAGAAACAATTGCAACCATACTTCGCTTCGTCGAACAACAAGGTAGAAGTGGGCACCTTATGAGGTTTTCCAGAAAACCTTGGAACTCTTGGAGAGTCGGACAATTAAATATGTTTTGAGCGCACAGTGTTTATTTATGCCCACAAGATCCAATCCTTAACTACCAAATTTATGTTTCCCAAAACAACTATATCTGTTCGGTTTTTTCCTGTTTTTCGCACAGTTCCGACACAGACCAAAGAACTAAATGCTATACAGTAATGCTGAGAAAATTGTACTTATTTGCTACTGCTTCATAATTCAGCCGTCCTGTGGAAAAACAGGCAGTTTCTATCAACCTAAGCAGTAGCTACAAACATTTCAACAAGTCAAGAAAACGCTTCGAGTTCATGTTCAATCTTCTTTGCCATCGATTGTAGCATGATCACATTGGAGATAGACAACAGGCGAGGAATTGTTTTCGGATAATAATAACATGCCGCAAAACGAAGCAAAGCGGAAGGCCAGAAAGGAGACAAAAGTTGTACAGCGGACTGCTAGAGATATATTGTGTGGGAGAGGCGTACCGATTTTGAATTACCATGGTAATATTCGACTTCACAACATCATCGATTCGTACCGAGCTATGTATTTGAATGCAGAGAGGAAGTCAAAACCTCGTCTTGTCACAGAGATCGTCAACGAGATTAAGGCTGGGGGTGCTAGATTCTTGAAGCGATCAAAGGATGATCTTCACAGTTGGGTCGAAGTAGATGATTCATACGCACATGAAAAGGTCAGCCACGCTCTTCGTTGCAAGAAAGCAGCCGCAAAAACCAAGTCTCTTGCAACAAGAGCTTCACTCACTCCAATGGCATCAGGCTCTGCAGGTTCTCGAGTACCTGACAGCATCTCCTCTGGTACAAATTTAGGGTTTCTTCCATGGGAACAAAATCGATTTCCTCACCCTGGGGTTCCTTTTCCGGCGGTCGTGAACTCGAATGCAATCAGCAGCAGTCTATCTTTACAACGACCCATGTTGCCACAGCAAGCGCAATACAGCCCATTGAATGCGATTCCATCGCTCGACTCCTATCGTCTTGGGACCAACGCAATGCCGCAGCTTTCACCATCAAACAATCTTGCTTTACTATCCATGAGAAATGCACTGCCCTATTCTCAGAATTCATCGCTCTATCCGATCGGTCCACAGATTCCCCCTGCTGCTGGTCAGACTCACATGCAACGTTGGACAAACATGAACAACGAAGCTTACATGTCTGCTTTAATACATCGACAGCTTCTCTCTTCAGAACGCCCAGCAATAGATACAAATATGGCCGCTGGATTACGGGATGACCTACCGGTTCCTCGTAGTCCAGTTCCATCAGACAGCAATGTTGCTGCAAGATTACCTTCATCGGGAGCAATGAATGCATCTCCCAATTCGAAGAATCTTCCAAGCTCAGAGAAGCTCGCAAAATCGTCCACCAATACTGCAGAAGACGGACTCGTTCACAGGAAGCCTCCTCCAGCTTCGTTCAAGAAACCTGCTCGTGGCAATCCCAAAAGCGATCAGTCCTGATGCCATCAGCCAGCAATAGAAAAATAAAAAATACATTGACTTTTATTCCGTCAGGGAATACAGACTTCTTGTTGGCGACAGAAAAGACTCTCTTATCAAACAATAATACTGAAGTTAGTTGGCGACAGAAAGACTCTCTCATCAAGCAAGAGTAATGACATATTCTGGTTCGTCTTTCATACAAAGCAAAGAAAATGTGCCATATGGCATCTGGAATTTGGAATGTGGGTATACATCTCGATTGTCTTGTTCGGTTAGTTTGTAGGGTTCGGTGCCACCACGCTTGTTGTACACTACTCTCCAACAATACCCCTTTACACTACGACAGGGATCTTCGAATGGAACAAAATATGACTGTCATCAATAGCGATAGCAAGAGGTTTCAAGACCAGGTTGTTGTAATAACAGGTGCTGGGAGTGGAATTGGCGCGGCTTTGGCGGAAGCCTTTGATTCACAGGGCGCCATTGTTGCTCTCTGCGACATCAATGCGAAGCTTGCCAATCATCTTGCAAGCAATCGTTTGACGCATCCTCAGCGTCCACGGGAATGTTTCCCCGTGGATGTCACTGATTCAAAAAAAGTTGGAAACATGATTCGTCAGATCTTCAAGATTTACGGCAGAATTGATGTATATTGCAGCAACGCTGGTATCGTCCACCCCTGGATTCAACAGACCATGGTCGGTGTCTCTGGTGTAACTCGACATTCGGGAGAGCAATGGAATCGATTGTTTCAAGTGAATACACTGAGCCATGTTATTGCTGCCCAAGAATTATTGTCGATTTGGGGCCAACACAAACCAAATATCAAACCAAGCTTTGTAATTACTGCATCTGCGGCTGGTATACTAACTCAAATCGGCGATGCAAGCTATGGGGTTTCCAAGGCAGGGGCTGTATCATTTGCCGAGCATTTAGCAATTGAACATGGTGACAGTATCCATGTCCTTTGTATATGTCCCCAAGCTGTAGATACTCCGTTTGGAAATGGGATGGTACGGAAAACAAGCAATGTAGCCTCAACAGACGGCATTATATCTCCACAACGAGTCGCGGCGTGCACTGTAGAAGCAATTGCAGCTCAATCATCAGCAGAAAATGATTCTTCCATGTTCATTTTTCCACACCCAGAGGTTGAGACATATATGAAACGCAAGGGGAAAGATCATGCCCGCTGGTTACGAGGTATGAGGAGATTCAAGAACTCTTCTGGAAGCTCCCCATCCAGCATACAATCCAAATTGTAAGGAGTGACTTGTACATTCTTATCTGACTGATATTGGGCACAACTTTGCCTTCTTTCGACCCATTCAACAACTTAATCGAAGAATTGAGTACCTACAGAGAACTCGCAAGACAGCCAATTCCTTTGCGTTCCGAGATCAAGCTCCTACTGGGTTTTATCGTCTCTCCTGCAGAATCCAACTCTTTTGAAGGGAATGTGTCACGCCCAGCACGCGATGAAGTACAAGAATACCAATGAATTGGTACGTTGTTTTGCGGAAATTATGGTTTTGGAAGTCAGAATTCGATCAAGGAGTAACTTATTCCGAGATTGAACACAATGCTCTACGCAAGGAATGCCAATCCGTCACCAGCACATTTCCCTGTGTTTGTCATAACCTATGGTCAGCAACTGCGACTGGTTTTCACTAAAAGAAGAATAAGCACCAGCCAGTCTGCTGCCGCCAAAGATCACTTTTGTTATCAACGTCACAGGAACAGCTGCTGGTATGAATCATGTCTATCTATTACGATTGGAAATGCTGACACAGACCATCGATCTCGCCTTGATTTCTACTTTTCCAAAGAAAGGCAGCACAATTCTCCAACTTGACATGTATCCTTCCCATTTCGTACACATATTATGTTGTTGTACTTTGTACCAACAGAGAATTTGACCTTTCTACGCTAGAAGTTGGTACAGAGGTGTGCCATCCTGTCGACTATAATTTCCAGACAACTTGGTAGCTAATCAACAGGATCATTTCCAACCGGCATGGTTTGCTTCCAAATGGAATCACTCTTCCTAGTCCATGAGCTCACAGATCAGCTCATAAGTTTTTAAGCCTCCGGCAATACCACACAAAACCCCCGCAACAATGCCGGCAATCGAATACGTCTTGGGAGACGCAACAAGCTCGGACTCATACTTCTGCAAACTGCGTCCAATCGCATCAAAAATGTAGTAAACCATAAGAAAACAGGAGACTGCCACCACGATGATTGCAAAACACCCTAGGCAGCATCTTCTGTTTTCGTCTGAATCAACTTGCTCGGAGGCATTTTCTCCTCGTCTATTCCTTTCTTGTCCCCTTTCATCTCCCCGTTCGGGAGGTTGAGTATCGACCATCCCATCATTTCTTGGATCAGATCGAAATGAACAGCAGGGGGAGGAAAAGTGGCCCTCAACCAGATTGGCATTCTCCGCATTCGTTTCGCGACGTGTCGAAGCCTCTCGTCGTATCGACTTTCCCAGTTCTTCGGATCGATTTTCTGTCTGGTCCCTCCTCATTTTGCTAGCGAGATTCCGAATTCTCTCAGGATTTCCTCCATCAATCGTTGCGAAGATTTCGGGTAACACCAAAAGACTATCCAGTTCTGTGCGTGTGCGTGTGCGTGATGGGCACAATTTAGCGAAGAGCTCTACACTGTCGTCGTAACTCAAAGGTTTTACACATAGCCTCAAAATTGAAATAAAATTCATCACAGCCTTGTCATTGTAACTCAAAGATTCTCGACGTATCATGCGCTGTTCAATTGTCGTCACGATTTCGGCTTTTAGAAGCTGATGAATCACAATAACTTTGACATTTTCAGTCTCCTGTAAATCAAAGAAAGAGAAAAAGCTGAGTCTAGTATATATAGGAGAAATGCAGCCGACCTACTATCCATGTACCTTGATAAACTCCTCCAAAAATAAGCCAAGCTTGCCTAGTCCATTCACGGTGGAAAACTCTTTTGCGTCAATTACCAGCAACGTTTTTGGCAGCCGGTAGTACTTTGCTAGCTTGTCAATATGTCTTCGTGCTTTGTCAGAGAACTGACTTGTCGGAGAAGAGTCGTTGAATATCTTCATTAGTGCTTGAAAGTAGCAAAATGGTTCGCCGGATCGAATCTCTTCTTGGTAAGGAACCCATACAATATCGCGAATATCCACCAAACGAAGACGACGATTGGTGCGAGCGCAGACGGCCTTGACCATGTCCGCTTTGCCCACACCTCGTGCTCCCGAAACACAGACCAAGCGAGAGGATTTCAACGCATCTAGAACACTCTTTTGATCCAACTGGCGACCTATGAACAAGTGGGAAGGAGGTGGAAATTGCATGGGAGGGACGTTCTGCTGTTTTCGGGTGATGGGAATGGGCTGTTGGGGGAATACTGGGACATTGTGATTCCCATCTCTCGGCAAGAGACAGAACTTTTTGACCTCCGCTCCTCGGATTTTGGCCGGAATGGTGGAGCCGGCCAGAAATTCTGGATGGGCTATGACAAAGGCCTCCTCGACTGTTTTCCCGTGGATAAGGTTGCGGTAAAAAATCTTTGCAAATTCGGCTAAGGAAGGAGAGCCAAAACACATGATTCGTGAGCCAAGGGAATAAGGCAACGATACAGTGCATCAATCTGTTTTTCATTTCTTACCAGCACCTAGGTCGTCGACCTCGCTATCGATGTCACAACATACGACATGGGGTACATCTGCATCGACAAACGCCTGTCCAATGTTCCTGGAGAAACAAGCCGAAACAAAAACAAACTGCAAATTCGTCCCTGCCTTACCAATCCAGTCTTTAATTTGTTGGGTTTGAAGCGGCCAAACTCCTCCCCAATTGTCTTCTAGGAACAATCGATGTTCATCTCCATGGCATGAGAAATGGAGGGCCCTGCCTTGACTGCGGGCTAGAAATTCACCCAATGTATCAAATGTGCCAATTTGAAAATCGATGACCACTTGGGATCGCTCAAAAATATTCTGTAAGATGTTTCGTTCAAAATCCAAACCCAATTCTGGGATGGCTTGATCGTTGAACGCCAACGGAGCCGCCTGAAATACAGTCAACAGATCCAATTTAATGCTGTTGGTGCTGCTGCTTCTGTTGAAGTCGGAAGGACCGACTGTCCGAGTTGACGAAGGTTGTGTGAGAACTGTTGGATCATGTGGTTCCATCTTGCAAAACTTGATTTTGTGGGTGTCAGAATGCTTGTGAGATGTGATTCCCTCAGAAAAGTTGGCCCAACAGAATCGGGTTTAGAAAAAAAGAGAACCTCGAAATGTCGTCATATTGGGTTCTAGTAGTACATAATACCGTTGAGTCAAAGCTCCCAGAGATCTGCAAGAAGATGCTCCGCTTGGTACGTCTCAAAAATTTGGACACGAAAGCTACTACTATCTTCACGCATAACGTAAAGGTATCTTCAGGCACAACAAGGCATATTCAGGCACAACCTAAAAGGTATATTCAGACACAACGTAGTCTTGAGTTGAGGTTGAACGAAAACAATTTCAATAAAAACACTTCTTCGTACAGCCATGGTTATTTCCCACGGAACCATTGATTTTGAGTTGAAGCACTTTCAGCTTGTACGGACAACAAGGACAAATTGATCAGTCCCCTCCATTCAGGATTGTGGATGGAGTTTCCATTGAGTTTTGCTTCGATATCAATAGAGTAGGAATCCTTTTGGAGGGAGATTGAAACCCGAACGAAGTTGTGTGTCGCGTATCATTTTGCTGGTGATTTTTCGAAAGTACAACTACACTTCTGTAGAAAAGTAGCTACAGACGTAACACAAGTACCAGCTTCGGATCAATCCGTTCAACCGTCTGACTTTTCGTCCGCCGTCTCTTGTTTTATTACTAATTGGAGAGACAGTGCAAATGAAAGCTCTTGCTCTGTCAATGCAGTTCCGAGCTCGAGCAAGCAGTGTTTCCGACTTTCCTGATACAAGTGTTTTTGAAAGAAACAAGCAGCCGCTAGAACCGGAAGTCTCTTGCAGCAGAAACGTCCATCACACCAATGACAGCAGGATCAGAAGATTCTCGAGTATCTGAAGGAAGGTCGACTTGCAATCTTTAGCCTCTCTTGCATGCTGGGATCATAATCGATTTCCTCGTGCTGGCAACACGTTTCCAATCTCGAGTGCATTGTAGACGGACTCTTTTCCATGAAATGCGCGATTAGAATCACATATGGAATTGATTATTGCTTTCAAGCGAATACACCAAGCCATGAAATTGCTGCTTCTGCTGGCAGTTGTTGTCCCTCTGATTGTGGCGGCGGCGAGGGTCACACCAGCACACAATTAATCAAAGGAATGCCAATGGTTAGTACAGTAACTTGCTTTGTTTCGTTGTTACAGCTTAGTTTCAAGAAGTCCAACTCCTCAGTTGCGAAGGGAAAACATCTCTAGAAAACGTAGAAAGTGATTCTCATTTCTTCTTCGACCTCAATTTCCGAAAAAATCTCTTTATACGTGGAGATTCGCGCTCGGCAACCTCGTCATCGCAACCGCCCAGCCTGCTATTGCCAGAAGAAGAATTGCCTTCGTCTGAATCAACTTGTTGTACCAACACTTGCTGGGCTGGCACTGCATGCTTCCTTAATGTGTTTACAATCATTTGTTCCAGTACGACTTGCTCCTCTAATGTATCATTTGAGACTTCTGTAGCATTCGGAATAGCGGAGACAGTAACGGCTGGCAAATATGACTGATATTGTCGATGCACTGTAGAGGGGGGAGCATCATCGACAAAGCGTCGCACTTCACGTGTATACCCAGTGCGAATGTTCGTTTGGGTCATTGTGTTCATATCCACTTTGTAGGTGTGTGGTGTTACATCAAGCACGCACTCTCGCCTCGGTCCGGCCGATTGGTACACTGACTCCAACATCGCAATATGCCGACGTCGATATTTAATCCAGCCATCTTTCGGATCACCATGCACTATGGATGGTCGATTGGTATAGTTGCTGAGGTCGGCAGATGTCTCTTTCCAACACCAAACGACAGAGACTTCCGAAGTCCGTTGTTGATTATTCGGCTCTGATCCACCAATGCGGAAGGCGCCTGGGCTTGGATTATGTGATTCGGGAGACTCTGGGCGATCCGTCGAACCGAAGCAGTTTCTTCGAGGTGATGTTTGAGGAGATTCTTCTTCGTGTTCTTCTTGCTCCCCACTCGAGTCGGGCTCTCTGACTTGAGGCGTGGATAACGGTCGATACGGCTGTGGGGCCAAAGAGAGGGCACTATTTCTTCTATTCCTTTCATAAGCCTTTTCATCTCCTGGTTTGGAAGGCTGAATTCTGGCCCCCACATCACCAGGTGGATCAGATTGAATTGAGGAAATACTCTGATTCGATCGGCATGAGTACTGTCTTGCCGATGGTACCAGGGATATTGGTCCGTTCTGACTCTTGTTGATCACAGAGTCACTAGCAACCTTGATTCCTAGGGTTGATTCTGCATCTTGCTCAACCTTGAGCTTTGCTCTAGTTACTTCCAGACGTTTAAATATCCTTTCTGCAGCATCAATATTTTTCCCCACCTTCGCTCGCTCCAGTTCGTACTGCAACTCTCTAACCTTTCTTGCAAGATCAACTCCTGCTGGTTTTGTAGATCTGGCAACTTCAAGACGCTTTGATTCGGCAACAATGTTCCTTGCCTCTTCAAAGTTATTGGCATCGCAAGCTACGTTGTAGTCCATCTCGAGCTGCATAATCCGCGCCTCTAAAGATGCTCGAGTTGCCATGAGTTCCTTATCTGCATCTACCAGATTGGCATTCTCAGCATTCGTTTCGGAACGTATCGCAGACTCCAATCGATCAAGCTCAGTTCGGAGTCGTGTCGCTTTGAACCATTCTCCTCCATCGACCGCAAGTTCGATTTCAGAAGTGATTTTGTCAAATCTACCCTTGAGTTCACCTAATGTCGGTAGCTTCTGTTTTAACTTCTCCAAATCATCATGGGTGATCTGGAGTTCTTCAGCCCGCGAGAAGTCACTCTTTTTCGCAGCTTCCAATATTTGGTCCAAGGCGTCCTTCTGTTTTTGCTCGACTGCAGCTCTCGAATATGATATTTTCTGCTTTTCAAGATCTTCAAGGATCTCCTGATGCTCAACGATAAGGTCGCGATCGCCATTGCTCTTTGCGATGGATAATGCGTTCTGAGCTTCCTCCATTCTTTCCTCTATTTCAGCGAAACGTTCAGATTCCAACGGAATGTCATCAATATGCTCCCCCAACAAAACCAGCTTCTTGTATAGGCTCCCTGTCTCGTCCCTTGTCATTTCCCTGGCAAAACTCTGAATGGACTGAGGATTTCCTGCACCCATCCTATTGAAGATGAGAGCTGTTCGTTTTGTCATTCGGTTGGGCCGTCCCAGGGGTGACGCCAAACGGGAGTACAGATCCATGTGTGGGCATAACGTAGCAACAAGTTTTACCGTGTCGTCGTAGCTCAGAGGTTCTACGCGTATGTGCTTTTCAATTGTGCGTATTCTAGTCGTTGCGATTTCCGCGCCAAGCTGATGGATCACAATAACCCTGGCGTTTCGAGTGTCCTGAACATCAACAAAGAGAAAGTGAAAGTGTTGAGCCTTTGGGTAAAGATAAATACAGCCAAAGCTACTACCAAAGTACCTTGATAAACTCCTCCAAAAATAAGCCAAGCTTGCCTAGTCCATTCATGGTGGAAAACTCTTTTGCGTCAATTACCAGCAACGTTTTTGGCAGCCGGTAGTACTCTACTAGCTTGGCAATATGTGTTCGTGCTTTGTCAAAGAACTGACTTGTCGGAGACGCGTCGTTGAATATCTTCATTAGTCCTTGAAAGTAGCAAAATGGTTCGCCGGATCGAATCTCTTCTTGGTAAGGAACCCATACAATATCGTGAACATCCACCATATGGAGACGACGGATGATGTAGGCGCAGAGGCTCTTGATTAAATCGGCTTTGCCAACACCTCGTGCACCCGAAACACTGACCAATCGTGAGAATCTCAAGGCACTTAGAATATGAAACTGATCCACCTGACGACCTATGAAAACCTGGGGAGGAGGTGGAAATCGAACGGGTGGGATGAACCGTTTCTTTTCGGTGACGGTAATGGGCCGTTGGAAGAATATTGGGACATCGTGATCCCCACCGGCGGGCAAGAGGCAGAACTGTTCAGCCTCCCGTCTTCGATTTTGCCGCGGAATGTTGGGGCTCACAAGAATTTCATGACACGCTATATCAAAAGCATCTTTAAGTGTGCCATGCATCAGTTTTCGGTAAAAGCTTTTTGCGAATTCGGCTACACAAAAATGAGAATCAAAAGCAATGAATTCGTGAGGAGTGGGAACAGTAGATAGTGACCAGTCTATTCTTCTGCTTTCTCTTACCGGCCGCAACGTCGCTTACTTCGCTCTCGTTGTAACAACATACGACATGAGGTACATTTGCATCGACAAACGCCTGTCCAATATTCCTAGAGGAACAAGCCGAAACAAACACAAATTGTAAATTCCTCCCTCCCACTTCGATCCACTCTTTGATTTGCTCCTTTGGAAGTGTACACACTCCGCCCCAATTGTCTTCCAGGTACAATCGATGTTCATCCCCATGACAGGAAAAATGAAGGATCCGGCCCTGATCGGGAGCCAAAAAGGAACCCAATGCATCGGTTGTGGCAATTTCAAACTCGACAGCCACTTGGGATCCCTCAAAGGTTTTTTGTAAAAGGTTTCGTTCCAGTTCCCAATCCAACTCACCGACGGCTTGATCCTTCCCATTGACGTCTTTCCCCGCCAACGGAGCCGCCTGAAATACAGTTAGCAGATCCAATTTGTTGCAACATCTTCCGTTCTTATTGTTGTTGTTGTTGAAAAGAGTATCATCTGAAGGATCGAATCGTGTCATCGACGAGCCTGATAGTGCATCATTTGCTTGTGTTTCTGGAAGAGTTGAGGCAACTTCGGTTTGTCCTATCGTAGCTTTTGATTCCAACTCGTCTTGCTGCTTGAATTGTTCCCCTCTCATCTGTGTTTGGTTTGGATCGAAACTACCACTACTGCCGTTGTTGTTGTTGGAAAGAGTATCACCGGGAGGACCGACTGTTGCAATGGACGAAACATGTGCAGCGACCGTTTGATAGTCTGCATTCATCTTTTGTTGACAATCAATTGAACGGTCCTCTCCAGGATATGGCTATTTGAATGATCTTTGCTACGTTTGCTGATATGCATTCATACTGTCGGCGATATTAACACGCATAAATAGCGAAGATGTTGTGAAGATGGGGTGTAGGAACATTTCTATCGGTTCCTTGTTGAATGTCCCGCATGTGTCATAGCGACAGTGTCGACAAAAAATTTAGCAGCCGGATGAGTGTAGAATGACTACAGAACGACATTGTCTTCTGTTTTCTTGTTTAGGAATCCGTAGTGACTTTTTTGCACTCTTTTCCCAAGACTCTTTCATTCCTGTGCAGTTTGTCTTTTCTATGTTGGCTTCTTGGTTGCAGAGATATTGGTGGGTGCAAATGCAGGCTCTGAATGTGTTGGGTGACGTTTCCGAGCTGGGTGATTCACGTGTTCTTGACTACAACGCCCTAAACTTGTGCCTTGTTGCAATACTTGTTCTTTTGTAGGTCTGGACACCTCTTGACAACACAGGCCCTATTGTATCTCCAACTGAGACCACATGGGATGGGTCTATTGATAGGCGTGTGCTGAAACATAGTGATATTCATTTAATTACGACAACTGAAGGTGTTTGCCTGGTTTTGGAAACCTGACATTTCGAAACGCTTTGGTTGGGCAACGATGCTCCTTTGGCTCTTCAAAGTTGTCGGGCATTACAAGCTGATTTGTAGTATAGGTCCAACAATGTGATCCGCGCCTCTAAGATGCTTGAGTTTCCACCTGAACCCTTTCCGCATCCACCAGATTGTCGTTCTCCGCATTCGTTTCTCGAAGTATCGAAACCTCCAATCGATCAAGTTCAGTTTGGAGTCGTTTCGCTGCGAGCCATTCCTTGCGAAGCACAGCAGTTCTTTTGTAGAAATTGATGCTGTCGAGTTCGGTATTGAGGTCACTTAATGTTGGGAACTTCTTCTTTGACATTTTCAAAAAGTCATTCATGTTCGCAGCCTCGGATATCTGGTCCAAAATCTCCTTCTGCATTCGTTCGACAGCTGCCCTCGAATAGTGTTCTTTCTGCTTTTCAAGACCTTCAAGGGCCTCCTGATGCTGGAAGACAAGCTAACTGTCGCCTTTGCTTTTTGCGATGGATAATGCCTTCTGGACCTCATCTATTCTTTCCTCTAGGTCAGCAAAGCGTTCAGATTCTAATGGAATGTCATCATGTCGCTTTCCCAACAAGAGTAGTTCTTTGTACCTGCCTCCTGTCTCGTCCCTTCTCATTTTTCTGGCAAGATTCTGAATACGTTGCGGATTTCCTGCACCAATCCAAGTGAAGATGAGAGTTTTTCGTGTTGTCATTCGGGTGGGCCGATTTGTTTTGTCTCTTTTTTTTTATTATATCCGCGAAATATTATTCCCAGATGTTCGTTGCCTTGTGTTTGGGTTCCACATGCACGGTTTTGTGCCTGTGTCTGTGTCTTCCATTGTCGGGTAGACTCAAGAGTCTGTAATCCAACAACAAAAATAAGGGCGCACCTTGGTCAATTCCTTAGATGCACTTCCATTCTTGCCGCGGCGATTCAATGCGTCCAACCAATCAATCGACTTGTCGCAAGAACCTCCTTACGTATTATATGTTTTTGGAAATGTGCAGACGTGAAGCTGTAAACGACCGGTATGACTGAAACCCACCACGACATGGATCCGTCTTTGGTAGTTGGGTCAGATAGTTGAACTGGTAGTTGTGCAGTGCATTGCAACGGACAAAAAAAGGATCGATTTCCGAACCGACGGTTATATTGCCGTTCAGTTGTCGTAGTCCAAGTACCATATATATGTTTGGCGAGTGAATCGCTGAACAGTCATTTGCTGGTGGAGTCCGCAAGCAGCAAATGGGAGAGGAACATTGGTCAAGATTCCTGAAGTCCCCGTTCACAAGCAGCATTAGGACGAACAGAAGGGTATTTGTTGCGACTGATTGTACAACAACCTCGTCGTCATACCCCATCAACTTAGTCATCATCACCAAAATGAAGTACAACTTGGTACGTTTCCTGTTTCTGTCGCTGCTGATCGTGTGGACAGCAGCTGCGGCCTCTGACGGCGACAAGGACAAGGCAAAGGCGAAGCCAGAAAAGCCAGAAATCAAAAAGACAGTTGGTCCGGATCGCAAGAAACAAAAGGAGCTGGCCAAGGAGAAAAAGGACGACCCGGCGCCACCCGATGATAACCCCAAGAAGGAGCACGCCGTCAAGATCAAGAAAGAAAAGTCCAAGCAAACCAAGGAACGCAAGGAAGCCTTCGAGAAGGCCAAGAAAGAACCTCGCACCATCATTGCGCAGAAACAAGACCTCAGGGAAGGAACCTTGAAGAAGATTGAAGAGAAAAAGAGGCTCAATCGAACGGAAAGGAAGGAAATTGAAAAAGTTGAACTCGAGACCTACAAGAAGCTTCGCGAGAAGGGCAAAGATGAAGTTTCCAACACGAGAGAGGCCAAGTTGATGCGGGATTACCGTCTGCGCAACAAGAAGAAACGGGGCGTCTTTCGCAAGAAGGAAGCCAGTCTCGCTCAAATCCTATTTCCTGGCGTCAGTCCTGAAGATTATGAGAGCGGAGAACGAATCTGGATCTACACCGATCTGGTAGAGTCTCGCTTGACTCCCGTTCCGTTTGATGTGTACGATCTCCCAGGCTATTACGAAGAATCCGAACCCAGCTGGCTCAAGAAGCAACGCTTGAGACGCAATTTGGGATCCAGGATGCTGGGACACGATCTCAAACCCGCTCCGTTTCAACTGAGAGCCAAGCGCGATCAGGCATGCACTGTCTTTGGAAGATCCTATATTGGATCCAAGGAATTGCTCTGGTTGCGTCAGTTGGTAGAACGCCAATATCGTGTCCATCTGCAACTCGACACGCTGCCCGTCCTGCTCAAAAGTCAAGAACTCAATTTTGCACTCCGTGGATACCCCATTGGATTCAAATTGCCAGACGAGAGAAAGTCGAGCAAGGAGAGCTCGAAGTCAGACAAGGACCTCTATCTATACAATCACTTGAAATTCACAATCACCTACCACGAAGACCCGAGCCAGTTTCAGGGATTGCGCATTACTGGATTCGAAGTCCATCCCGTCAGTACCAATCACTCCCCAGATGGCAGTACCTGTGTAGGTATGGATGTCGAAAATCAAAAGGACAAGTCGACCTTTGTGTCGTTAAAAAGGGAATCGAAAGAAGAACCGGTCATTTTTAGCTACGACGTCAGGTGGGAACAGAATGATATTATCGAATGGTCCGATCGTTGGGACGTCTACCTCGTCGGTGTCCCAGACGATGACATCCATTACTACAGCATCGTCAATTCCCTCATGATTGTCGTCGTCATGACGGCGGCCATTGCGACCATTATGATCCGTACCCTGCGCAATGACATTGCTGGATACAATGAACTCATGGATTTGGAAGACGGGGACGAAGAAACGGGATGGAAATTGCTACATGGAGATGTTTTTCGACCGCCCTCCTTTTGTCCTATGGCCTTGTCGGTCTTGGTCGGAACGGGCGCACAGATTGGAACGGCTGCCTTTTTGGCGGTCCTCTTGTCCGTATTGCAGTTTACCAATACAATGAATAAGGGACAAATGTTGACTTCGCTCATTCTGCTCTTTGTCCTTTGTGGATCGGTCGCTGGGTTTTTCAGCGCTCGCATTTTCAAATTGTCCAAGGGCACAGCTTGGAAATTGAACACTCTCTACACTGCCACAGCCTTGCCAGGAGTCTGCGTCACCATCTTTTCCATTCTGAATGTCTTTTTGAGCATGGTCCATGCGGCATCTTCGGTGAGCTTTTGGACGATTTGCGTCTTGTTTTTGCTCTGGGTCTGTGTTTCCACACCGATGGTCTTTGTTGGATCCTTTATTGGACTCAAAGGAAAGGGAATTGAAACCTCATGCCGTACCAACAGCATTGCACGCATCGTTCCAGATAGCATCTGGTCCTCCAGTCCTATCGCTGCCGCCGCGGTCGGTGGAATTTTGCCCTTTGGTGCCGTGTGCATTGAATTGGCGTTTATCATGTCGGCCTTGTGGTTGCATCAAATCTACTACGTTATGGGCTTTTTGTTGGCAGTTGGGTGTGTTTTGACGGCGACCTGTGCCCAGGTGTCCATTGTCATGACCTACTTGCAATTGTGCGCCGAAGATCATCGCTGGTGGTGGAAGTCCTTTTGGAATTGCGCTTCCGGAGGTGTCTACGTCTTTTTGTACAGTATCTGGTTCCTATCGAGCCGATTGCATATTGTCGGCGGACTCCCAACTTTGGTCTACTTGACCTACATGGCCATGATTTCGATACTCTTTGGACTCTTTTGTGGTTCGGTAGGATTCCTTTCCAGCCTCATGTTTACTCTCAAAATTTATGGTTCCGTCAAGGTGGACTAAGCATACTGCAAGGTAAGCCATCTCGATTTTGGCGTTCGTTTTGATACTGTTGGGATGGCTGGCTGCTCCATGACGACCAAACAACTTGCACATGGATTTCGAGCAGTCGCGATTTATAAATTAGCGTTTGTGCGGCTGCAGTGAAACTATCATCTAATCTTCTCTCGGAGGGCGGACAATTTAAATTCGTATGTTTTTTTTGTTCCAACCAAGCATTGATTCACCGTTTCTTTGCCTGCATTTTGGTTTTTGAACAGGATTACGAGGGCAGCGTTGTCTTTGGAACTCAGCTTTGGGATTGGATATAAAACATGCATAAGACTTTAGGAAACGATTCGCTTCATCTTTGCGCTTTTTCTATACTATAGTATAATATTTCTAGTTTAAGCTCTAGAATCGTTTGCCAAGCGTATGAATGGCGTCCACAGCATACCAAATTTTGGATGAACAACTATCTTCAATCAACTTTTCCATAAAGGTGATTGCCCCATCCTCGGTAAGATCTAGACGGAGACGTTGTCGAATGCCAAGGATTGCCTTTTCAATGGTTTGCTTCGTTTCCACATCGGGCAGCGAACAGCCGTCCATCAACCGCACTAGGGACAACAGGTATCGAACGTTTTCTGGCCGGCGAAGCGTCAAGAACGCTGCGCAGGTCAACGATAGAAACATAATGTACGTGTCACTATTCCGACCTCCCATTCCATTTATCATATCTTCTGAAATTCTCACTGGCAAATACTTTTTCGGATCGTTCCCAAGAATATAGGAAAAATCACAGTGAAAAAAGTGGCCGGTTTGATGCAAAAGAAGATTGTCCAGGTGGCGATCCCCAACTCCCAAAACGTACGTAATAGCACAGTATCCAGCACAACTCTTCACATACGTGTCCATGACATCTTTCCGAATCATATATGGAGCATCAGCATCATAGGCGAAAGAGCGAAGGTAATCCTGAATGGGGTTGTTCGGTACTTTTCCGTTGTCTCCTTCCCCAACGTCCGAGTTGAATCGTTGGAGAGTCTCATAGTTGGACACACCAGCAAGGGCGACTGACGAATGCTCATCTTCATCATCGCCCTCTTCAGCATATGCACTTTCACTCACAGTCGATTTGGACCTCTTCTTGCTGCTAAATATGGAATCAGTAAAGGCATGGGACAGCTCACTCAATGGAATGCTTCCGTGGACCCACTCAAGAAAGCCTTGATTCTTTCCAACAGATATGCAACGGAACGTTATCAACTTCAAATCAAGCCCACACGACTTCAAAATCGTGTCACATGCTTTGATGAATTCAATCGCAAACATTTCTTGCCTCAAGTCCTCACTATGTTTGTAGAGAAGCGACCGTCTTCGACTAGGCATCTTTCTAATCGCAAGACTTGGATTTCTGTGTTCGGGGAGAACAAGTTTGCTCGTCACTTTCAGTTCAATTTCAACATTCTGGAGATGTGTGTACGAGTTTGAGTGACCAGAACATCGGAAAATCAAGCAATTTACTTTTGATACTCACCTCCATGTTCCCCTCAAATACATCCGGTAGCTCACCGTGCTGGTCAAACTGGCTGCAAACTTTCGATGGCAACAGCCTTGCACATACTGATACAATCCGTTCCTTTTTACTGTCTTCCCATGTTTCCTCCCATATGTTGGCAAGGTCCACCCAACACACTCCAACATCTTCCAGAATTTGATTCTTGCTGTTGCTTCCTCCCTTCAAACCATTGTTGTCGCCAGTTGTGATGAATGCTTCCGACAATCGAAGTGAAAGAGTTTGTGGTGCTCCCCAAGACGATCGAGTCTCAAATGCCATGGCATTGCCTTCTTTCCATACATGCACATTCGGGTCTTGACCCGCAGGGAAACTACAGAAAATTGAATTTGTTAGACAATCACAATGTTCAACAACAGTCTTGGACAATAGATTGGCCATAAATACCTGACGGACGACTCCTTGATGACTCCTGCCACTGATGCGTGAACGACAAAACTTCTCTTCACTTGAGCCCGTCGGGACGATTTCATCCGGACAACTTCGACAAGCGTTTCGTAGGTTTGCTCCAAACCAAAAATATCGTGTGATTTGCTAGTTTCATCAATATCTTGACAGTCGAATGTGAGAAGTAGCGGACAGTGTGCACTTGGTAGGATATGGCACCCTTCGGCATCCAAAGCCACTGTCATTTCATTTGAATCGATCGGGTTGAGCAGCTGCAAATTCGAACAAGAAGCCAACCGCTCCCTCATACTGTTCGTGACTTGGAGCAATGCAGTTTCCTTATTGGGTGACCACGGTTGCAACGCCCCAGCTAGTCGCTGAGGAAAGCTTTTCTGCAGAGACTTTTCAACTTCCTCGCAAATTACCTCCAGCTCTTTAATGAATGTCAAAGTGTTGGAAAATAGCATCTCTCGACATCCAAACATCCTTTGCATATTCATTCCATGTTCAAGTTCTTTATCTTGCTCTTCTAGCAGCAATGAGAGAGGAGCGTTATGATTTACAAGGGCAGGCGACCCTGGGATAGTAGCTCGAGAGGCACCGGAAATGCTAGGTACCAGCTGTTTTTGACTGGATTTTTTCATCTTTCGAAAAATGGGGAAGCGTGACTTGGCAGGAGTACTGTCGGTGGCAACAATACCATTTTTGCTTTGGGCTAGATTTGGCTGCGTTTGTTGCGTTGGTGCTGTGTGATAACCGTTTTCTTCTTTTTCAACGTCATCAGATTCGTAGTTGACCATCGGAAGCACGGCTGCTTCTACTTTGATCCGTATGGCCCGTAGGTCAGCTTGCATCCTTCCATAGTCGAGTGACATAGCCAGCAATTCCATCGTTGGTGCCAATGATGGTTTGCTCTTTGCAAGCTTTATTATTTCGTCGTAGACCAATTGATGATCTCCTGAATGGGGCATGTTGGATGCAGTACTGCTGGAACAAGCGAGCAACGGCAACAAGAAACCTCCAAAGAGGGATTTTGGAAAATCCAAAAGAAGCTCCGACAGCCGGTTGTGCCCAATGAACGTATCTTCTTTTTCTCGGGGCATGTGCATCGTCCAGTGATACTTCAGACCAAATAGCAATGCCTGCTGTATTTTCCACCCTTCCATGAGTCGACCGTCGAGCTTGGGACATGGCAAGTACAACTTGGACAAAATAATGTTCTGTGTCGTCAAGACCTTGCGCATGTTGACAACTTCGCCAGATGCCACCAAGTTCGCAAGCTGTGACAACGTAGTCCCCGAACCTCGGTTCTGTGTTGCAGAGGACATTTTCTTGCTTTGGGAAAAAAACGAATGCACCTTAACCTGGATTCCGTCATGCTGCTTGGTATAGAGAGGTTCAGATCGTTTGCCTTGACCAGTCGGTGTATTGCTTTGTTTGGCAATTTGTTGACGTTCCCAATGCCCCGATCGCGCCGTGGGTGGTGGCCAGCAAAGCTTCAGGTCAATGGCCATTCCTACATCGATAGCCTCCTTGATGTACTTTGCAGACGTCGTGTGGTCCAAGTCATCAATGGGGTTTTCGTTCACTCCCCCAACAATGGCTCCTCTTGATATTTCTTCGTGAGTTCCTTCGTTCCGTTTGACCAACGCAAAGTTTCCACAAGGGCCCCATTCAATCCCATAGGGCGGGTCCGATAACAATAATACCGTATAGGTGTAGCCATTTCGTATAAAGCTCATCCGTACTGGTTCTTGAATGATGAAATTTTCCTTCGTCTTGGCCAAATCCAAAAGAGCTGCATCTTCGGTATAGAATTCCGCGTTCGCGGACACTTCGGAAAAGAGCCCTTCGTACTGCCAAAGACGTTCCAATGCTTGCTTGGATGGTTCCGCCAACAGAGGGATATCATTGACGGCCACCAACACTGATTGGGGTAGTACTCCTGCAACAGCAGCTTCCGATCCTGGTTCGACGTGTCGCACATACAGGCCCAAGGTCAGTCGACTGAGTGTAATTCCAAGCGATTCCTTCTCCCAGCTGGCATCAATGACAATACCAGAGCAAGTGTATTCATCAATCTGAGCCAACCCAAAGCCTCTAGGTGATTGTAGTGACTTTCCAAAGACTGCATGGATCCATTCTTTCCTCGCTACAGAAGAAAAAGACGATTCTCCTGTCACTGCTGATGATGCATTGGCTGCCATTCTGCGTTCGTTGTCCTCGTCAGGAAGCTCCAATGATGGAATGTCCGAATCGAAACTACTCGTCGGCGCACCCACAACGTCGTTGTGTATTCCCGTACAAGAAAATGCCGTCAAGGGACGATGCAGCTCTTCCACTTCTTTGACTAAAAATTCTTTCCAATCTAAATCACCACTATCTTTGTCAGTTGCCCTTCTATATGCCAATATCACAACAGCTGGCAAAATCATCTAGATCCAAAGGCGTTGCTATCTCTTCCTAATACGGGTGACTAGAAGAGAGAAGTAGACTGTCAATCCTTTTATCTCTTTTGTGTGCGAGTATCTTCTTATCTTGCTGTTGTTGTTGTAGTGATTGCCGTTTTCATATAAGGAAAGCAAAAGGAATCGAGGAGAAAGATTGTCAAAAAAGAGAGAGGCAAATGAAGAGTGACTCTTCCCAATTGTTGTGCATTGATTTTCGTATGTGGCATCTTCGAAGGGCCTGTATTCATTTGATGAATGTTCGAGAATGGTCACTAGCGAAATTTTGATGCCAGCCTCTTATGTGCAAGCGATGCTGGCGTGTCGCTGAACTGTCGTATTTAGAGTGCGGAACGTCATTTCATCCGTTGAAGATCAGTCATGAGACCAGCTCGTGAGTCCCTAACGCAGATTCAAAAAAAAAGGAGAAAAGAAAGAGGAGTGCTTTCGCTGTGCGATGACACTTTGCATAGGAAGGTAAATAACCACAATACGCTTTTTGTGCGCTATGCTGTGCTGAGTATTGCTACGTTAGAGTCTCTACTTGCCATGAGAAAATGCATTCTGAAGGCAATGTTTCCCAGAGGTTAGGGAATCAGAAATAACGACTCAAGCTGCCATTGCTGAGAAGAAAATGCAGGCTGAAAAGCCAATCTTTGGAATGGAACCAGCAAGAACCTTGGGAACTACTTTTGAATCTTTTCATTCCCGAAAGAAATATGTTTTCAATGTTTCGGCTTGTCGACTTCCTTCCTTGGAGCAGCGAGCAAAATGTATGACGTGCGATCCAACAGGTCAAGGGCGGCGGCCGTCAGAGTGTACCACACTTGGAAATTTTCATCGGCAAATGAAAACCTCCAGATAAAAGAAATTCCGTTTCCTCTTCGGAAGAGAAGATTCAAAAAGCATCACTCTTTTAGATTGATTTCTGTACTTTTGTACTAAGACTATTGAAATCAATTTGGATATCAATCTGGATCCATATCTTCAAGTTCTCTACACAATCTGCCATTCAGATCGTTTCATCTGTTCATCTGTTGGGCCTGAAACGAAAACGCAATGGATTCTTCCTCTTTGATTTCCATTCTATCAACCGAACATGGTCGCTTGAGACGAGAGCAGCGAGATATTCGAAAGCGAGATCTATCCAAAGCAATCATGTATGGCACTCGCAAGCCTGGTTATAACGGTCGCTGGATGTTTGAGTATGACAGCATTATTTTTGTTTCGAACGACAAAATGACTAGAGAAGTGACAGCTTATCCATCGCCCTTGGCGATGGCTCCTACCAACACTAAAATGCGCGTGACACATAATCGCACGAAGGAGCTGTTGACTCGCAAACCCGAGCTTTGTACGAGCCACTCTGTTCTCGTTGTTGATAACTCAGGATCAATGACATTGAAGGATATTCATTTGCACAAAACCCGTCAAGTCGCTGCTTATTCCATCGCTGCTATGGACTTTGTGGCAGAACAGCTATTCAAAGAGACAGTAACCAACTCTGATGTTGCCACTTTGATCGAGTTTGACCGGCATGCACGCACCGTTTTCTCCCAAGAATCGTTTGACTGGGTCTTGTACAATCAACTCTTGAAACGCCGCGACTCCCGAAGCTATCTACAACGCCAAGGCTTGTCCGCACAGGATATGGTAAATGGCGATACCAACTACCTCAGAGCATTGGAAAAAGCTGATCTAGCCCTACGCGAGATAGATCACGATCGTTGCGCGCTTACGCTGTTCTTCTTATCCGATGGAGCTCCCACTGATGCTATGACACTCGGCATTACACCCGACGATGCGAAAAGCCGCATCAAGGCGAAGATGGCCGAAATGGCTGGACGATATGGGGACAAGCTGAATGTGTCGATGGTGGGTTTTGGAGCATCTCAGCGCGACTTTTCGGTGCTCAAGGCTATGGCCGACGCTGTTACTTCCGCAGACACTGGAGCAAAAGCTGAGTTTTTCTATTGTGACAAGGCGGCGAGCAAGATTGAGTCAGCAATCAGTAGCCTCGTCACCAGCACCACTGAGACTCGAACGCAGTTGCTCACAGGTGGCCGGAAACAGAATCGTACCAAGCGAACTGTTCAGCTGGAATCTGTCCAGCGAAATGCTAGGCATCAGTGGGACTATTATGAGATTAAAGAGCATTATGGATTTGACCGCCGTGCAAGGAGACTATTGCCGAATACCAACTTACCTCCTGGCTCGTTCATGGGGGGAGTAGAAGCTTTTGATGACAAACACCTTCAAGAGCTCCACTGGGCCCCACCTAAATTCCTAGCTATCAATCGAGATGCCTTTGGTACGGGTGCTGAGAGGATTGCCTATCGCTGCAATCTGGCCATGGAAAAGTCGGATGATTGTTTTGCCCTGAATACCATGGTAGCCAAGGAAACGAATTTAGTCGAAAGGCCCGACGACAATGTGAAGTTCCATGATAATTTTTGCGAAACTCAAGATCTTGCAAGTTATCTTGCAACTGAATTCAACAAGAAACTTGTGGGTTTGCCATGGTACGATGCGGACAAGACGCCAAGAATTGTGTTTCTTCCATGTTCGATTCTGATTCTCGACGACCCTGACTGGCCGGGTCGGGGTGTTTTGGTGGAGAAGAAGCTCAATGTTGAGAAATATGGATGGCAAAAGTACAATGACAATGCTGGAGTAAGTAGCATGGTTTCTATGGACAATTTAGTTCGGTCGCAGTTTTGCTGACCAACGAGCTTCTTTGATCAGGGCGTTGATGGGAAGTATCGCCATGTACCTCTCGATATTGACCGCGAGTTTGCAAAATTGGACGCAACTGATGACATCATCGAGGAAGGTAGTGAAGAAGAAGAGTCTGATTCAGAGGAAGAAGAGGACGAAATGGAAAAGGAAAGAAACGAATTGAGAGCCTCTCTTCGTGGCGAGGAACTCAATGTTGAACCGACAGACTACCTTCAGGCATTCTCTCATTTCACCTATCTCTATACTGGGAGGCAAGCTCTGGTCTGTGATCTACAAGGTGTTTTCAATACTGATTTGGTGCCTCCTACGTTTGAACTTACAGATCCAGCGATCCACTACCGTTCTACTGTAGGCAAGAAAAACGTCTTTGGCCTTACAGATGCAGGAGAACGCGGGATGGATATGTTCTTCCGTACTCACCATTGCTCCAAGCTCTGCAAGTTGATGCAGCTGAGCCGCAACAATAGAAAGTGGAAGGCCAAGTGGAGAGATCACGAAGGGCCTGAACGCGCCAAAGCGTTTGAAAGAAAGCCCGAAGTGGGCACACAAGGCGAACAGAGCCGTGGATTCGTGCACTTTGTGCGCAATGTCTTCCGTCGTTAAACTATCTTGCCCAGCAAATCGGCTGAAACAGGTCGCAGTGTGAAAAGGCAATTTGATTGGCAATTATATCATGGAGGATAACGGCCTCTCGAGTGATGCCAACATGTTGAATGTATTAAACGTTTGGATTTAAGTGTATCGCTTTACTCTAGAACATAATTGGTCTAGAGCAGTATTAATGATGACCAGCCAGCTTTATTGTGTGTTGAAAGACTTGTCTCATTGAGGAAATTCAAATTTTCCGTTCAACCGCCAGCGCATGCGGACAGACCAGCACGCGGACAGACCAGTGTCTTGTTCTGGTTAGATTGTAAAATTGTGTGCTAAGCTTTAATCCTAATCTAGATCTCTAAGGTTGCCAGGTCAACTCCGATTGCTTCCTGCAATCTTGACTCACTAGTGACTAATCACTCTGGCGGGATTCCAGCACGTGTACTTCTTGAATTTCATTCGACAGAATGATGAACTTCATTTGCGTCATGTGTTGTTGTACTTGAAGTCGAACGAATAGAACACTTTATTCAACACTGTGTCGAAAGCGTCATTAGTATTTTGGAGACCGTCGTCCTACCAATTCTTGCGAACGTTCACACTCGGAGGCGTGGCAAATACAAGAGTTTGGGAAGCGAGGCAAAACGAGCGATCTGGTTCCCTTGCGGTATAAGCACCTGTCAAGAGGCATAATCGCGTTTGCAGAAGAAATCATGATGAATGATGACTAAAACGAGTTTCATGTTGCGAAAATACGATAAACTATCGAATGAATAAACAACATAAAGGCTCTTCTTTTTGGCCTCCAATGACACCAAGAGACCACGGAGCAAGCAAAATGCTACTTTCAGCGCGTAATGAAGTCATCTCGTACCAGCCGCTCCTGTTCACAATAGCATACCTGTTCATGGTATTTGTTGCTTATGGACATCAGCAATGGAAAGAAAGGATGAGGTGGCAATTGAAAGCTGCTAACGCCAATACGATCTGAAGATGGGATCCTCCTGTATCCTGCAGATTCAAAAGAGATTCATTCATAGCTCAAACTTCAGTGCGATCAATGGGAAGAAAGGATGAGGTATCATTGAACGGTGGCTGGACGAGTTGTGAGAACTGTATCATATATCATGCAGATTCACAATAGATTCACAATTCAATGGCATCTCTTCCTTGTGAAAGAGCCCATAATTACGAGTCACAAGATTCTCCATGCAGATTCGCGAAACGTCGGATTTGTGAAATCAATTATGGAGTACCTGAAACAAGGCTGCTATGAGATTCGGATCCTAGTAGTTCCAATCTTCCACCGGATATGTGAAGAAGAGTAGAGCAGGTGTAGGACCCAACGACACGAGTCACAAGATTCAGACCAGCATCTTGCGAACCAACCATCTGTCTGTACAACCATCTTCAGTTCTTGAGATTCAGCGTAGACAAGACCCCCAAGCACAACTGAATGGATTGGAAATCCGTTCCCAAAATTTGGATGGGAGGACTGCTAGCTCAACGGACATTCAGATATAGGGATCCACCTCTAGCATGAAGAAACTTGTACGTCACTGATACATATGAGGAGTTTTCTTGAGATCACAGCTGACATTCCCGCCTTCCATTCCTAATCACCTCTTAGATTCTCTGAAATTTTTGAGAAAAATGAGATGTTTCTTGGCAGTATGATTGCTATCCCAGAGATATCTTGTCTCTCGTTCTCATTTTTTTCATCGAGCAAGACTTGGACACCATGAAGACAACAGCTCTAGTACTATTGTTCCTTTTCTGTTTGCAAGTCGTCCACGGAGACGGGCCTCGCTATGTCAGAGGAACGAGGCGGTCTCTGTCAGACAAAGATGCAAGTAAAAAGGGCAGCAAAGAAAACATGGGAGTGAAAGGTAGCGAGGGAGTGAAAGGTAGCAAGAAGCCAAGTAGCAAGAGCTCAAAAGGCAGCAAGAAGGCAAGAGGCTGCAGCAAGGATGGCTTTTCCAGTTCTCCATACAAGGGAATGGACAATGCGCAGCGCTTGTTGCATCGCGAGGGCCTCATTGATGAGATTCCCTACAGCTTGTGTCCTAAAGATAGGAACGATGGAGAATCCAAAGGTTCAAAGAAAGGGAAGAATGTTATCCTTGTTGTAGGAGATGGAATGGTAAGATGCATTGACTCGTTGATGTTGTATCGACAAACCGATTTCGCTTAACTATCGACCTTCTGCATAGGGCTGGGAAATGGTTCGTGCAGGTGCAATTGCCCGCAGGGTTATCGATGAACTGGAGGACGAAGGCTGCGATACAAAGAAGGGAGGATGTGATGACACTATCAAGGATTTGTTCAGGGGCCGCACTTTGGATGACTATTACACCGAAGGTAACGATTACGGGCTTGGCTATTATTCGAACAATCCTTCATCTACTAACAGAAATTGTCTTCAATGCACCACAGGACGGGGATCTGGTCTCTCTTTCCAGGAGCTAAGAGGGTTTCACTTGATGACAACTACAACCACTGTCGCGCAAGAACCTAATGAGGGGAACCACTATGCTCCATCACAATCTCTGCTCGAAGGGCTGGTTTCCGAGCACATGAGTGGCATGGCTCCATTGGCCCTGAACGAATGCGGATACCCCATCGACTTTAGTCCACTTGATTTCGCAAGTGAAGGAGGAAACATGGTCTTGTGGGACAACGAAAAGGGAGGAGAATTCCCTTGGGATCCGCGATACTATGGTGCTCCCATTACAGGTGACTTCGATCCTGAGTTTATCATGCAGCATGCCACCGACTCTGCATCCACAGCCGGGACGATGGCCACCGGACACAAGGGTGGTGTCAATATGATGTCGCAGACAATGTACGAGGAGGACGTCAGCACCCTTGTGGAGGATGCCATGTTCTGTGGAAAGGCTGCAGGTGTTGTTTCATCTGTTCCTGTCTTCCATGCCACTCCTGGATCATTCATTGTCCACACAAACAATCGTAGGGACGGCCCAGCTCTTCAGCGGACATTCGAAAAGGTGAACCCAACTATGGCCAGTGGTACGTGTGCCAGCCGCTACCAGCCGAGTGAGGAACAGAAGGAGCGCATGAGATCTGGAACGATGTCATCTCAGTGGACGCTGTTGGAACAAAGCGATGACGTAAAGGCTGAGGCAAGTCATTCTTTTCAACACACAATCATCGTTTTGGGTTCCATTACAATTCTAACCAATCGCGCTTCCGCAGGACTTCTACGACAAAGTGAAAGACTTGGATCCAAATAAGGGAGACCACCTGTTCGTTTGCCTGGGAGGCCAATACACAGCAAGCCAAGAGCAGAACTTGCCTTACCGTGGTGTGGATAGTACGTATAGCAACCGCTGGTGTTCCGCGGGAGAAGCTATTCTTGATGTGGACGACAATCCCACGGGTATCAAGGCGACCACAAACGATACTCTGTGCAACCACTACTCAGCAGAAGAGATTGAGCACATTCCCCATATTACAGAGAATGTCAAGGCAGCTCTTGACTTTCTCAGTAAAGACGACGATGGGTTTTTCCTTATGTACGAGCAAGGAGACGTAAGTATGAGCGTGACAAGAATCGGTTGTGTTTCTTCCGTATCCAACTTCTCTGGCTTCCTTCTTGCAGATTGATTGGGCGGCTCACGCCAATCACATGGACGATTTGCTCGGAACCATGCTTGACATTGATGATACCGTCAAGGAGATCTTGTCTTGGATCGATAACAACGGTGGCTGGTCAAAGAATGCTCTCTATGTGACTGCTGATCACGATCATTACGTGACTTTGTTGGATGAATTTCCGGAAAAATTGGCGAATCTCTTAATTGATGGCATTTCTCACTTGATTACTCCGAAGAATAATTCTAATGTGAATACCTGGGATGCCGCCATTGCTGGTGGAAGACATAAAGATGATAGCAAGAGCCAAACCGAACATCTCAATGATTTTTCAACCTGGAGTGCTGAAGATATCGTCAATGTTGGCCACTTTTGGGGACCTCGTGGTTCTGGTGGCAATGGCTGGGGTTCTCACTCTACTCGTCCAGTCCCAGTTTTCCACCAAGGCGACAATGATTGTATCGAGTCCTTTCTTGGTGCAGGATTCCAAGTTCTCGGAAGAGATGTCAGGGGAACACCTGGCAAGATTGACCAAATGCATCTTCACGCTTGTATGATGAGAAACATGTTTGATTTGTAAACGTTCCATGACGTTCAAAATAAGAATTAGTGATTTATTGGTTCTATGTTTTTCCTGGACCAACGAAGGAGTATTGCTCTTCAGTCAGGAGGCTTGTATTTGTGATAGAAAAGTAGGTTAGAGAACAAGAAGGCTAAGTAGACGATCGCTTTCAGAGGACAAGAGCGAGAGAGATAAATGAACTGCAAGAAGATTGCTATAGTATACTACTATTGGCAGAGGACTGTTTCGCAGGCTTTATGAAAGCAAAGGGAAGGCTTCAAAAAATGCACAAGCGGACGATGTTCGCAATGACTTTTAAAAACTCTGAACTAGCTTTAACGGACAGGTCAGTCCAATAGACCGCAGCCATCTGGGAATGTCCGTGAGTAAACACAGGAAGGTATTTGCCCTGCCACGGAATATTTTGGTCATGTCAATACCCCGGTGGGGTAGTATAGCACTGCAATTGGCGGAGTTTCTCAAGTGAATCCCTCAATGACCAGAACCCCAATCTTCCATTCACATTTTCAATTTCACCACCATACCTTCTCACAAAATATTCATTCGAAATCTGTGATTGCAACACCAAGCCAGTAGGGAAAAAAACCAAACCAATCCAAGCAAACATGAAGTTCCAATCTATCTTCGCCACTGCCTTCCTCGCTGTCGCCACTGCCCAAACAGTAAGTTGAGACTAATGACACCGCACTTGCTCCAAACCATCATTAGGTTCTAACACTGCCTTCAACTGGCATCTACTTTTCTGAACTGCAGCTGGAAGAGATTTGGAATCTCGAGGAACCATCCTTCGAATATGCCAACAAGAACTTTGCCATGACGTTCCAGTTCAGCGAGGGGATTGTCAACACTGCACAAACCAAGGCGGACCTCTTCTTGTACCAGGATCTCAACAATCCCGATGCCGACACCAACTGCTACCAGGCCGAGGCTGCCAATCAAAACGGATACACTGGATCTGCTCTCACCATTTCCGAAAACGACTTTACTCTCTCTGGAGAGGCCGTCTATGAACGAAAGCAAGAAGAGACTGTCAACATTGGCCTTGACACGGACATTGTTTCTGCCGACGCCAGCATTTTCACCGACAACGGTGATGGATCCAACCTCATTGCATTCTGTGTTCGATATGGACTCTACACTGGAGCTGGTGGTTACGAAGTCAACTTTTTGGAAACGCTCGTCGAGCTGACCGTTGATTTGAGAGGTGACTTCAACGTCACTGGGATCTCGGTGGCCCCAAAGGATAAGCTCCAGCGTACTGCCAACATTGAGTACGGCCTTGTTGCCTTCCAATGTACTGGTAAGGATGCCAATGGTGCCGGTATTGAAAACACCAACCCTGGAACCTTCAACCAAGGAGACGTCATCACTGTTTGCGTCGAACCCGATGACATTGCGCAAGGAGACAGTGTCTACATGAGACAAGTCGAGCGATTTGAATACGTCTTGTTGGAAGAGGATGGTGTGACCGAGTCTAACACTCGTCAATTGGCTATTGATGTCGACAATCCCGCAGCCGGAACTCGTGGAGCCATGTTTGGTTTGACCAACATTGACAACTGCCTGGGTGAGATTGCCTGCAAAATCGAGACTATCTTGTTTGCCACCTTTTACGCTCGTCCAGGAACTGTCACAGGATTGGGATCTGCCACCATGCAGTTCGGAACTATTGGTAGCGACGGAGACTTCACCCAGCGCAAGCTGCGTGGCGCCGAACGTTCTCTCCAGGCCGATGACGCAGCGGCGGCTGGTGAGTTCGATGTTAACTTTGATATTGCCAGCAATGACGCCTTCGATCAGAACTCTGGTGCCGCAAGTAACATGGCCATCTTGAGCCTTCTTGCGTCGGCCGTCACTGCCATGATGCTGCAGTAGGCTTCGGACAGTCGGCATAGGCCCATCCACACTCGGATGAGCGTTCGCTTGGAGTTTGCCGTTTCCAGAACATCCGTTAATTGTGGAAACTCCTGTGAGGCAAATTCAATAATGTAACACTATAGAGAACCCCCAAACTACAACATCGAGGTGTCTGCCGCTTTCTCATGTGCAACACGGTTTCTGCATTGCGTCCTTGGAATCTGCCCCATCCACCGCGGATATCCTTCTCCTTGTATACATTTGACCTGGTCTTCCACAACTGATAGTCTTCCAGATCTCGTGAAAGTGTAATCTGTCTGTCACAGTGCTAGGTTTTCCAGTGAGCTCTTCGCAGCCTTATTTCTCACATGGTCAAACGAAATGGACGAAGAATAAGACCTGTATCACACGATCCCCGGTGGCGTCGAGTTAGATCAAAGATAGGAAAGCCTTCGAAGTGCAAAATGTGAAGTTTTTGCTCGCAGAGGTTTTGTTGCTACTGATTGGAAAGGAACATTCTTGGTGCAGGTAATGGTTTGGGGAGGATATTGCTGCTGGAGGGAGCTGCAGCATTGTTGTTGAAGAAATCAGAGAATCGTTGAGACTAACTCCCGTGAGCTGCTTTCGGTGGCCAAGCTCTCTCGTCGTCTAGCCGTGGCGTCAGATATCAGATTATCTGTCGTTCTTTACGCGCTGGGGTGCCAAGAATAAGTGATATCACAGACAATTATCTCATATTGTTTCGAGTCCTCTATTTCGCTCTATCGAAGTGATATCCGCCTGATATCTCTTCCATCGCAAAATGATCTTGAAACTTTGAGCATGATGAACTTCGTTAGTCCTGCTGTGATAACAACCTTCAGAACGCGGCGCGTCGTTCAGGATCAAGTCACACTTGTGAGTCAAATGAAGTCGATGCGATTGTGATGGGTTCTTGCCGTGATGATGCAACAAAACCGATACGTTCCTAGAAAACAAACTGTAGATGGACAGACGGACTCGTTGTGCGTGGGGGGACCCCCCCTTCTTTTGATGAAAGGGTAGCATGGAGTTGACTACCTCGATCACCGACGACAGGGAAGGTTGAGGCTTTCTTCCTCAAGAGTTCCCACCAAAAAGGACCTTCTAATAGGAGAGAAGAGAGATCGATAAAAGCCTTCAATTGATCTTCTACTACCTGGGTCAGAAAGGAAATGCGGAGATCATGCTAGCGAAGAAAGAGGACGAGTATGAGGGAATACAGCACCAGCAGATAGAAATTCAACCGCTGCTTCCTCCTCCAGTCGTAAAACTTGAAGATGGTGACATCAGCGAGCCTGTTCCTGTTGAGTTGCAATTAATTCGATGGGACAACATTCTGATCCCTGCCTGTTATTTATGCGTTGGAGTATGTCAAGGTATGTCACGCAAATGAATACCTAATTATTGAAGGCTGTTCTAAAACGCTATGAGCTGACTATCTTGCTCCATTTTCGAACCTCCTCTGATATCTTTCCTTTCGATTGAAACTGCCAAATCTACAGGGTTGAATCGTCCATTGCTCAATGTCTATCCTCTCGACTTAGGTGCAACCGAAGCGCAGCAGGCGACAATTAGTCTAGTTGTCATGATACCAGCAACCTTGAAGATCATTTTTGGGTTCGTTTCGGACAATTTTCCAATCCTTGGTTACCGACGTAAATCCTACATCTTGATTGGTTGGTTGGCAGTTACAGTGATAATGACCCTATTGTATCAGCAATCGGATCTCTCTATGGAATATGATACTACAGGAAATGCATTGCCACCACCGAATGCTCCCTCGGTAGAATCTCTAAGCCTGGCCTTCTTAGCTTTTGGAGTTGGGATGTGGCTGTAAGTCAGAGCGCTTTGTGAAAGACACATGCTGCAACAACACAGTTCTTTTCGAGGCTCAGGTGTACTGCTTCTATTCTCTCAGGGCTGATGTTATGGGAGATTCAATAGTGGTAGGCTGCCTCAAATTCTATTGCGCATTGGAAGGTGGAAAGAAAAAGGTTGTGTTGTGTCTCATATTCTGCTTTCTCATTTTTGAAACAGGCAGAAAAGGCGCGCCTAGAGCCAGAAGACAGAAAAGGCCAACTGCAATCGACTTGTTATGCGAGTCGATTTTTTGGCATTATGATTGCGGCTCCTGTTTCTACATATTTATACTCGGCATGCGGTCCCGGTTCCATTGTCATTCTCCTTGCATGTGCACCCCTCCCCATTATCCCTTTACTGTTCCTGTTTTATGAAAGGCAAACTTATCAAATCCCATCCACAAAAGATCATTGCATTGAAATCTGGAATACAGTGTGTTGTCGTGCTGTGTGGCAACCTCTTGGGTTCCTATTTCTCTACAATCTGTTACAGGTTCAGAATTCCGCTTGGAGGCAATATCTCAGAACTGTTCTTGGTTTTACTGCCCAGGAGCTCAATGCCCTACTGGTAGTGTCGTATATTTTCTTATTCATTGGAACTGTCGCGTACAAGTATCTTTTCCTCCACGCTAGTTGGCGAAGAGTGTACCAGTTTTGCATTTTGATCAATGGTTTTTTAACGATGATGCAGCTGTTACTGATACGGCAAAGAACATTTGGTTTGTCAAACTTTTGGTTTGCCTTGGGCGATGATGCTGCACAAGAATTCATTTCTGGCGTTCAATTCTTGGTATGTTATCTCGTCTATAAATGCATCAAATGAGAGTTAACCTAATCTCACTTTCGTTCCCCTACTTCCAGCCAGGATCAATCATGATGGTAAACCTATGCCCACCTGGTAGCGAAGGTGCATCCTATGCACTCTTCACGACGGCATGGAACTTGGCAATATTGTGAGTTGCGAAAGTACACAGCTCACTCTGTTTGAAGAACGGTCAATCTCTGACACATGTTGATGTTTCGCGCATGCTAGGTTGGCACCATCGATTAGCAGTACCCTCTTGTCCATATGGGATGTCAGTGTTGAAGCACTTGCGTCGGGCTACTTGGATGGACTCTTCAACTTGTCGCTCCTGACAGCTGCGATTCAAACGGCACCAGTTTTCCTATTGTTTATGCTCCCAAAGACACGGGGTCAGTTAATGGACCTTGCTTCCAAGCCAAGTATCCTCGGAGGGTCGATTTTTTTAATCATCATGTTTGGATCCATGTCGTATGTTGTCATAATTGGAATCTTGAATATTGTGAAACCTGGTTGGTCTGGAGCGTCATAGCACTGACCACAAAAATTAGTAAGAACTAATACAACGATGTATCTTGGATAGCAGTCGTCTATGAGTTGTACCAACAAACGAGTATTGTTCATTCATTGTTGCATTCAATGAGGATGCTGCTTTCTGTTTCATATTGAGACCAAATCAAACATGTAGCCACATTCTAGTTGTTCACCAAAGCAACCACAGTAATTGAAGATTTCTATAGGATGGACGTAGGGGATAGATTTATATCTGGCTTTCAACTCTGATGGCACAAGCAATGAATAGTAATACCGAATATGTCATAACATTCTTAATTATATTTTATACTTTCAACATAGTTTACAGTCGCCTTACTACACTGCCACGCAATCAGAGTCGTTGCAACAAAATGTACAGCATTCACAACCATTGTTGCCACAATCTGCGTAGAATTCAAGAATATCATCGGAACGGCAAAAGACGTCGACTCCTCCGGTAATCCTGTTGCCGTCAATGTAGATGTTTTCTAGCCGGGTCCACCTTCGGAGTTCGTTGGGAATGGTTCCCGTCAGACGATTTCCCCACACACTCAGATAGGTCAGCTGCGTCCAGGATTCGAATTCGCTGGGAATTGTTGATGAGATTTCGTTCTGGGAACACGAAAAGCGTTCCAGGAGTGTCAATTGTGCTAATTCCTCTGGAAGAGGTCCAGTTAGCTCGTTTGCCGACAGACTCAGGAGCTCCAGTTTTCGAAGGTTGCCAAATGTCGAAGGGATTGTTCCTACTAGTTCATTGTGACCCAGGTAGATGTGCGCCATATTTGTGAGGGATCCAAGTTGTCGTGGGATCCTACCGACAAACTGGTTGTATTCACAGTCAAATCGCTGCAACTCTCTCAACTCGGACAAAACCCTGGGCAATTCTCCAACGAAGTCATTGTTGCGAATTTGCAAGCTCCTCAAACTCGTCATACGACCAATGTGCGTCGGAAAATAGCCCCCCAACTCGTTTTCTGAGATGTCCAGCGCTGTTAGTCTGGTCAGCCTCCCAAACTCCGTTGGGACATTGCCTTCCAGACTGTTTCCTTGTAGCTCCAATACTTCAAGTCTCCGGAGATCTCCCAGATCATCTACCAGTGAACCGCGCAGACGATTGTTGGAAAGACTCAATTCGACAATGCGATTTTCCGAATCGCATCTGACCCCGCGCCAGTCGCACTGGGAGTCTCCACTCAACCAACGAGAATCGTCGTTCCAAGATTCTCCATTGGTGGCGAAATAAAGTACCGCAAGAGCATATCTCTCGGCAAGGTCCCAGCTATCCTCAATGGGAAGGCCTCTAGGATCCTCCAGCGATAGCCAGGAGACGGCTCGATACGAAGGAGATGACTCACTGGGGGTGTCCCCCGAAAACAAAAGATTCACAAGCTCATCGAACCGTCCCAAATCCGAAACCGGACGCCGTGTAGGTTGAAGTGTCGGAGCGGGTGTAGGTGGAGGAGATGAACTGGTCGGTAGAGGAGTTGGAGGCGACGTTGGTACTACTGGTCCCGGTGTGGGACCTGGCGTTTCCAATTGTAACTCTGAATCGCAATCTAAATCATCTTGCTCCTGCAGATATCCTACCAAAACTTGGGTATTTCGAAAGTCACCATTCAAACTAAATTGGACCACCGGTTCAAGTTGACAGACGCCTTGGTAGGTATCCCGTTCCAGTCGGCCCACACATTCCACTTCGCAATTCTCGTCGTCGCGTACCAGAACTCCAATATCAGTGGAACCACCACATGCCAAAGTAAACAAGGAGTCCCTACCACCAGGAGAGGGGTTGTAACTTACATCATCATCATCAAAATAGAGTCCAACATCGGAACAAGTGGGACTGCCAGTGGGCACATTGGAAGCGGTCACGGTCGGTGCTGCTGAGGGTGCCATGGTGGGTTCCGCAAGTATGTATTTTTCCGCCCCGCTGCAGCTAAAGGGCGCATTTCCCCCCAGGTATCCAAGTACGAGTGTGGCATTTTCATATTTCTCATCCCTCACGGCAAAGGCAAAGGTATCGTCGTCACTGCATCGATCGTCATAGGCAAATCGTTGCAACAAAAAGGCACATCTCGGCTCGCACGTCACGGGATCAATCTCCAGAGCGGACACGTCCCGAATGACACCACAATCCACCAGATAATCTCGATTTTGAGATCCCGTCCCTACAAAGGGACCATCCTCAAGAAACCAATTGTCGTTGACGGGTGGACAGTACACACTGGGCGCAATTGTCATCGTAGAAGTAGGTTTAATGGAGGGCGCCGTGGATGGATCTCCGACTCCCTCAAATTGTGTATTTGATGCATCGTCATCATCCAAGATAAAGTTGGTTACGATGAAATAGGCACCTACTCCCAATGCTGCCAATAGCAGTAGGAGAAGACAGCATTTCAGACCCTTCTTCGTTTTGTCCTCATCAGAACTTGCGGTTTCTTCGACAAACTGTTTCCGTTTCCGTTTTCTTTGCCTTTTCCTTGGCTGGTGCTGCGACGATGCGGACGATCGGCGGGGTGGTGGCTGCAAGGACGCTGTGGGATCCACAACCCCATCCGCCACGGTAGTAGCCATGACAACTTGCGCTGACTGTGCTGTCAATACTCCATGGTCTTCGGAGGTGGCCCTGGGAGCAGCAGCAACCGCACCACCTGATGAAAATCCCATTTCGGAGGAATTGGGCGACGATGGATACTCCAAGACTGACCTTGTTCGTGTCGGTGATAGTGGATGGGATGCTTGCTGTGGTGGCAATGCTGCTGCTGCTGCTGGTTGCGAGGATGCTGCTGGTTGGTTGGATTGGGATGCCAATAATTGTTGTTCCAATTCGAGTAACCTTCGTCGCAAATAGGCACTTTCCTCCTCACTTCCAGCACTAGCTCCACTACTACTAGCAACCCCAGAAGCCTCGTTCACGGATGGTAAAGAGGGAACCGCTGCTGTCGCTTGGTTTTGTGCGGCGGCACTGAGAAGCATGTACGAACGTCGAAGATCCTGTTCCAGATTGGTAACCCTCTGTCTCAAATCTTCGTTTTCGGAATCTTCTTCGTCAACCGCTTGTGCCACAACATGGTGATAGGAATCACCCCCCAGCATGGTTGGTTCTGGAGGCGCAAAGGTCATATCATCGTTTTGTTGGTTCGTGCTGTTGTTGGTAGAATTGAGCCCTGGGACTCGTACCGCACCAGGAAACAGCCTTGACGCTTCGTCGTCGGCCACGGAATAGAAATCAGCATCGTCTTCCGCGTCATCGTACGATGGTCGTCGACTGCGTGTAATCGAAGATGTTGTCCGACTATGGTTTGTGCTACTTCCACCACCATCATCGCTCGCCCGCCGGGACACGGGCGACATCACCCGACCGGATGAAGCCGCACTATCCCCACCACTCACATTTTCTAACCAGACAAAGGTGGAACTCGTTGCTGTGTTGTGTGAATGTTGAGAGAGCTGCAAGGTTTGCGAGGAGCCTCGATCGGGAGTTGTGGCTGCGGTAGCAGCTGCAGCCGTTGTCCTTGATGTCCCCCGTGGAGCTTCCACATCGCCTCGATTATTGTAGGCTATGCGCATTGCAGGATTTGCGAGCTCTTGCTTGGATAGCATATTTTGTTTATTTGAATTGCAAGAGCATGTGCAATATAACTTCAAACGAAAAGGACTGTGAATAAATTCGATGTCGTTTGCCTGCCTGTTGTGTTTTTTATATCGGATAGAGCATTGCAGATTGCAGGGACACTAGTACTAGTATTATACTAGTATGTACTGTATTTTGTTCCCAACGTTTCGGGCGCCTCCGGCGACGAGCGTCAAATAAGAGATATTCCTTGTTGGGTGAACCCTCTGGCTCGACTGTATGTAATAATTGGAAGGAACCAATTAATGATAGGATATCGGAGTGGGAACAACACTTATTTACCGGTCCTTGTCTATTATATAGGAAGCAAGAACCCTCATCTATAGTCAGAGAATATGGGCACCGTTTCCGCCCTATAGATATAGATTATGCCAGGCATGATTTCCACTAACATTTGTTGTTTACCAGTGGCATATGTACTTGCGAACGCGATCGCGCACGTGAAGAAACTCACGAACTTTTTGAACAATCTGACTCATCCTCTAACTTGTGAAAAAAAAATCGTCATCATTTCCATCTGGTTCCATTCACATCTGTCGAATGAGGATAAACTACACAAGTCGTGCGGTTGACCTCGTTCCATTCCTATCCAAGAAAAGAAAAGAAAAGAATAATAGCTGAAACTATCATTATCAGCAGCAGCAGCAGAAAGTATAGTACACTATATAGAGAATGAGTGATCCCAGTGGATTTGTTACCAATCCTCCTTCCAAGTATGTCAAAATTCAGAATACAGCGCGAGATGAAATGAATGGTTCGTTTGGGCTGGTGATTGGCTTTTCCTCGGAACGAGGGCGCTACATCTTGTTGCTTTGTCAAACGGGGAGCCAGGTCATGCTTAAGCCTGAGAATCTCGTTCCAACCTCGCAACTCGAACAGTATCAAGCTCAGTTTCAACAATTGAAGAACGATCCCAGAATCCGACAAGAAATCCGACAGTATTACGACAAGGCCCAACGACAATTGGGAGGAACCAAGCCCGAATATGCGGCAGCAGCTGTTGGAGTTATTTTGCTATTTTGCATGTACTTTATTGGTTTTACGAAAGTTCTTATGCTTCTCAGTATGATGGTTCTGATTGGTCTCATTGTGGCCCCTGACGTCCAAACCTTTGGAATTCGCAAATGGAACCTTATTGCCCGCAACTTTCCAAGACGATGTCGAGAAACCATTGAACAGACTGTTCCCGCCGCTCGTGGGCGAGTTTCGGATCGCATAGCACTTGGATTGGTTGTGGTCATGCTATTAATGGTTGGCAAGACCCTTGTTACACCAAATACTCCTTCTCGATCAGCAGCACCTCCCGCACAACAACCCAATTCAGCGTTTCCACCGACTTACTCCAACACCATGATCGACGACAAATTTACTTCCAGCATGGTAGATCTCTTGCAGGAAGCCTACAGACTAGGCTTTGCCGATGCCACGGATGCAGCACCGTATGGATCATCCTCTTTGGAAGCTCTCACGCAAGCCGTCAAGACAGCCGCAACAGCACCTCCAACTGCAGCAACCATCCCCGACATTGATTACGATCCGTATGGTGTTCCTCCTCCGTCCTCCTCGCCACCCAGAAGCGGTTTTGGTAGTGGTGGTGGATTTGGTATTGGAACGGCCATGTCATTGCTGTTGATTGGAAGAACGGTCTATCAACTTGGAATGCACGATGGAACCTTCAATGTTCAATTGGCCCTGGCCAATTTGCGAAACATTCCTATCTATCAACAAGGTCTTTTGGGATACAGTGTCTACAACGTGTTCAAAGCATTTTTCTAGCTTGCAATACCAAAACAAAATGTGATTGTTGTATTAAAAAAGTGATAACGGGTTAATTTCAGGAAGTCTTTTTGCGTTTCAATAGTGCCTCGTTGATTTCATCGTCCAAATAGTCGGCTACCCTTCTCCAACTTTCCCGCATACCATTGTTGTATCGAGCAATCATTCCAAATCGACGAGGACTATCCATGACGCTGCTACTCGTATTCCCGTCGTCCGCAACAGCAGGAGCAATATCCATCTCTGGATAGGTTTCCCCAATGAGTTTTAACGCATGTAAACGCAAATACAAGGCTCCCTCCAAATCATATTGGGAACGGATTTCTTGCAATGTACGTTCGTCTTGATTTCGTTGAGCATTTGCGAATCGTTCTGCCACGATTGGATCACGTTGCCGTAACAATTGATAAATGCCCAAATCCCAAACATCTTCCGTAACGCCTCCATTCCGTGTCGAAACGACCAATTGCGACCGATCGATGGGGTATCCTTCCGACGGAATGGTCAAATTGGCATCCATATAGTCTGCTGATCGATCCCAAAATCCAAAATTGACCAAAAACCGTCCTGGTAGATTTCCCATACCATAAGACAAATACAATGGTGACCCTGGCTCAACGTTTCGCTTCACCTTCATTTGAATCGATCCATTTTCTGGTACAATATTGGGATAGACATTGGCCATTACCGAATCGTGATTGAACATATCTCCCAATGGGACCAAGGTTGCCTCGAACGGCGTTGTTGTAGTTTTACTACTATTAGGAGTTCTCCAACTGCGCGTAAAGACCACACTGAATGCCCATTTTATCAACTCGTCCTGTTCCGCTTGGCTTTGATTTGCCAGATATTCGTGCAATTCCTTTGGCAACACTTGTTTTTCCAATGCTACATTCAACGCAGTTCGACAGGCTTGCCATTGCAAGGTTTGTTGCTCTAAGAATTCCGGAGCCAATCGTTCCACAAGAGACCGTTCCATGGGATTCATGTAAATTCCGGTTTGGAAGCTTTTCGGTAAAGTATCCAACCATGGCGACCATTCACTGCTAGTATTACTATTCTTGCCTTTGGCTTTCTCCCACAAGACTTTGGTCATTAGCAAACATTCAGGAACGTAGTATTCCATGGATGATAATGTCATGGATTCGGATATTGTCGAACGCAGATCATCCTCAAGAAGAGGATCAGCCGACGTTAATATCAAATCCTTGGGAATTGTCATAATGGGTGTTTGTGCCACTTGGGTATGATTTTCACTGAGTCCCACACCCCAATCACCCAATCCATTGTCGACCAATTTCACGCCCTCTGCCAATGCTACTCCTTTCTCCAATGCCCAACGTTCCAGGGATGGGACGTTGCGTTGATCATCCAAAGTCTCCATAATAAGGCTCTTGAGCGAAGCTGGCGGAGTGGCAAAGAGAGGCGGAAACGACTGCTGTAGAGCACACTTTGATCGATGAGGAACTCTCGAAACTGAAATCCATCCTGTAACGTCCAACAACAACACTAACAGGCATATTATAATACCATTTAGGATCATGACTGCATGGATTTTTAACGAAAAAGTTCCAAGACGGATGTTTCTTCGGATGGATGGATCGGGGTGATGTTGTTCGGTTGGTGGTGGTTGGTTGATGGCGGGCGAGAAGGGTAAACGAGATGCTTTCATTCACCAAGATACGCCTCCTCAAACGCCATCCAAATCATCCTTGTCCCACGTGGATCGGGTCCGACTCAACGGCCAGACAGACCAAAGCACTACAGACAGCCAGGCGGAGTCGCAAAATGACTTGGGGAGTATCTAAAGCCACAACCTTCTCACCACACGAACAAGAGACTCCATTTCTTCGTTGCTATGCCAATTGAACGATCTCCATGAAGAAATCAATCTTCTGTTGCCATGGAACAACAATACAGTGATGCAAGTCGTAAGTTTTGTGGGTGATGGTCAGCTTCAAAAATCCCATCCGACTTCTGGTGGAAATGCTGACGACTTCCATTTTCTTCACGTGTTACCCATAGGGCGAAATTCCACGTCTTGGTGAGAATTCGCGTGAGCCTGAGATAATAATTCTCATCAACGATTTCGTAAGCCCACCATGTGTATGGTTGCAATCTGTGTCTTCCTGGGGATGATTGTCTGTGTCTTGAACATTGGTGGTTTTGGCACGCACAGTTTTGCGAGGACAGCTCAGCAACAACAATTACAGCATTCCCAGACCCGACATCAACTATGAGCTGTGGAGGCTGCAGCAGATGTGGACTTTTTGCAAGTGCCTCATGATTCGCAAACAATTGCTGAAGTAGCCCCTGGAAATGCATCCTCTCATTCTGCGGTGTCCGGAGAGGAATGTGACTGCCCTTCTGCGCTCCAAGAACGTCGAATTCTCCGACTTACGATAGTCCTGCGGAACAAGATCGCAATGCCCTCGTGGCTAAAGTTAGGGCTGATACCTTGCGGAACACACCTCCACATATCAATGAATGTGCTTTGACGACAGCCGGGGAATCATCGCAAGCGTCTTCTTGTCACCTGACTCCCGAATAGCCTTTTTCAGCTTTGGGCCAAAGGGGCGCCACTCTGTGGCTGACTGGATGTTCTGGGTCGGGCAAAACGACTATTGCTGAAGCCCTGGAAACTATACTTGTCACAAAATATGGCAAACATGTCTATCGGTTGGATGGTGAAAACTTGCTGACCGGCATCAACCGAGACTTGACATTTTCAGAAAGTGATCGCGCCGAATCAATTCGACGCACAGGGGAACTTGCCAAGCTGTTTAGTGATGCCGGGGTCATTACACTGGTTGGTCTGACAGCTTCTGTTTCGAGAAGACCGAGATTCGGTCCGCAAACGGCACGAAGACCAAGGAATTCCATTTTATGGAATCTTCTTGGATGTTCCGCTTGAGGAGCTCCGTGCTGCCAGAGATCCTACGGGAAAGTATAGTAGGGTCAAGTCCGGAGATTTGACGCACTTTGCCTGCTTTGATGATCCTTATGAAGAGCCACTGTCTCCGGAGATCATTCTTAAGACCCATGAATTGCCAGTGGAAGAGAGTGTTGATGATCTTCTGAAACGACTATTCCGAGGTGGAATCTTAACCGTTCCTGCTGTTGCTACAGAAGGGGAAGATGTACATGCGGCGCCTGATTCCGACGAAGGTGGGTCCCGGTAAATCAGATGTAGTTATCCTCTCTATTGTCTGCTTGAAGAGGAATACGAAACCCAAAGGCTGACAGTACCAGTCCGCGAACTGGCCTATACAATCCGAATAGCTTGTAGTGGAAGCACGAAAGCCCAAGATGCCTCAAGAGCGTCTACAACAGAAAGTTGCTTTTCAGTACGATTCACGGTTTGGAGAATGGTCTTCAACAACCTTCAACCTTCACCCTTACATTTCTATGTACAAACGATTGAATATATTTCTAACTACTAGTATTAGTTAGCAACCAAGCATTGTCAATCGAAGAACTCATAAGGAGAACCTTCCTATTTTCTATAACAACAGCAAATCACTTAGTATTCATAGCTATCAGTAAAAGGGAGAACAAAAGTAGACAAAGATCAGCGTCTCTCTGCTAAATGGGCCTATTGGAGAGTGCCAATAGCTTTACAACGATACGCACCAAGACGAAATGGGTCTCTTCGAGTTTTTTCGATCAATGAAGTCCGAAAGGTATAATCCTGACCCTTTGAGCTTCTACTAAACGTTGCTTGTTTCAGCTTTGGCCCAAGCAGTTTTTTGAATGCTGAGGATTTGCAGGTTGCCAGCACCGAATCCGTTGCAGTAAGGTTTGTCGTAGGACCCGTACTAGACCACCCGTTAGCCGTTTCGCAAGGGCCGCCGCAATGTCATCATTTAATAAAAGTTGAGCTATAGATAGTGTTGCTCTTGATCGACGTTGTATTTGATACTTGATTGGTTTGCCTTTGCCAGTTCGATCATGGAAACTCGTAGCATGAAGAAAAGGAAAATAGCGGAGGCTGCTTCAAGATCCTTTGTCTACACGAGCGAAATGGAGGAAGCTGACAAAGCGAGAGAGAGGAACTGCTTCGCTCCATTACCACGAGTTTCCATACCCACAGAAACTTTGACTCATCTTCGAGTCGAATTTTCCGTGAGAGAGATTCCTAAGGAAACCTTCGAAGACTGTAATGCATTGTTGCATGTTCAATTTCCGGAGACACTCACACGAATTGGAGAGGGGGCTTTCGTCAATTGCACCAAGTTAAAATGTGTTCAGTTTGTTTCAGAAGGCCCTCTTGAGACTTTCTCAATCAATAACAACCTGGAAGACGAAACTATAGTGTTTCCAGAAACATTGCTACAGATTGATGAAGCGGCATTTCAATTCTGCGATCATCTGCGGAAGGTCATTGTTCGTTCTGTTTCCACGACACTTGGCGAAGGAGTTTTCAATGGTTGCTCCGGTTTGATTTCTGTTGAGCTACCCGAGGGGCTTCAAGCGATCGAAGAGGCTTTGTTTTGTGGTTGCAAATCATTAGCATCGGTCAACATACCTTCATCTGTAATCAAGATTGGTGGAGATGCATTCAAGAGGTGTTCAAGTCTGTCTTCTGTTGATCTCCCACAAGGACTCCTGACACTAGGAGAAAAGTCATTTAAAGGGTGTGCATTTATAGCTTTACACATCCCCACTACAGTATCTAAAATTGGACCTGGTGCATTCAAAAAATGCAACCGGCTAAAGCATATCAAGCTGCCACCAACCTTGGAGAGAATTGAACGGGGAACGTTCTCTCATTGCGAAAGATTGGAATACTTGGACATCCCTTCAACAGTTTCTTTCATTGGGGTGGGCGCATTTGAGGATTGTTATTCAATTGGAGCTTTGCACATACCCCCTGCAGTATCTATAATCGAGGAGAGCGCATTTTCATACTGCAGCCGACTTAGGCATGTCAAGCTGCCACCAACCTTGGAGAGAATTGAGGATTGTACGTTCTGGAAATGCGAGAGTCTGGAAGACATAGAGATCCCATCAACAGTTTCATTCATTGGCAAGGAAGCTTTTGAGGAATGTTCTTCAATTGAAACGCTACGTCTCCCCCCTACAGTATCTGCAATTGAGGAAAGAGCGTTGGCCTACTGCACCCGACTAAAGTATGTTAAGCTGCCAGTAGCGTTGGAGAGAATTGAGACTTCTACTTTCTCCCATTGCAAACGTCTGGAGTACATAGAAATCCCGTCAACAGTTTCGTTCATTGGGGAGCGCGCCTTTTCCGAGTGCTTGTCGTTGACTCATATGAGAATCCCACCAGGGCTTGGCTACATGACACATTGGGCATTTGAGAATTGTTGCAACTTGATTTCAATAGAACTACCAGAGGGACTCTTGATCAACGAAGAGTTTGTTGATCTGGGCATCTATGGCCCTTGTTTGGTGAATTTGGCTATTCCACCAACTGCAGATTTTGAGTTTACGTCAGGCGTGCTGTACGGGTGTTCGAAGCTTGGTTGGAAAGTTGACAATGAAGCCGAGCTACTCCCCAAATTGAAGCATCGATTTGATAGTTCTCCGCTGAATAGGCTTTGCTACTACCAGTCGTACCATTCCTCAGAAGACTCAATGGTGCAGCTGCGTCGTCTGATGGAGGAAAACCCATTGGCAGCAACTACCCAAGTGGATGAGTTTGGTATGACTCCTCTCCACATTCTATCGTTGTCCCAGACTCCGAATGTTGATATGCTTCTGGCTGTGATGAAAGGAGGCCGGCTTGATCATATCATCTATTGCAGGGACTCGTTTGGGTCCATTCCAATGGACTATCTATGTTTGAATCGGATGCCAAATTCTACCGAGGTGATTCGAAGAGTACTGCAGAAGCGCTTTGACCAATTGCTTGGCTTGGACCGGGTGTGGAAATCAGATATGCTGCAGGCCGTCGACGAGGCGTTGGCGGTGGATTGGTCGTCCAGAAGGAGGGAAATTGTTGCTACGTATTTGAAACTTGCAGACTATGAACGGAAGGAAATCATTTCCCTAGTGGAGCTGTGTCTTTGGAAGATAAAGATTGACGAGGTTGGCACCAAGGAACGAACTGTCAATCGAAAATTGTGCCGAATCCACAGTGGCGCTTCCATTGTGATACCTCGTGTGCTAGCTTTTCTTGACAGACTTGACGTGGAAGACCGCTATTTCTCCATGCGAGATCTCACGTCTGCCGACGAAGAAGAATTGTAGCTGACGTGACTATTGGTCCAATGAACACGATTTTATTCAAGACAAGTTTAAGAAATGAAAATTGCCCAGTGGCTCTACCGTATTGTCGCTAGTGGAATACTACTATATCCCTTGTAATGCACAAATTTATGGATACGAGGGAATACACATGGCCATAGGTTTTGTTCTTGGAAAGCTTGTAGGGCCGGGCTCTCTATCGATTTTGTCGTTCTGGCCGATACGTTTGGAGAGTCATCATGCCGGCCACTTCCCGCATTACACCGGCAGCCATTCAACCTTTCGGCAGTGTTATTGAATCCGCCTTTGAAAATTGGTCTCGTTCTCGCAATGAATCTCAAACTGTTCTCACAACGAAGTCTCCAAATATTGGCAGACTACTCTGAATGAAATTCGTTGTCGCTTTCTAAATGAAAAAGGCAAACGCAAGCTCTGACAACAATATTGTTGCTATGGGGCTTGAGACGGGAAATCAAGTTATATCTTTAGTACGAAAAAAGTCAACGATAGCGATTGACACCAATTCCGAAGCGAAGATTCCTCCTTCCGTTCCTTCCTTCATGCGTCGCCTCGGATGGCCTTGACCTGCCGAACGATGGCTTCGGCACAGGTGGCTTCGGGATTGATATCTCCAGTGGGATCCTGGGCGCTTTCACTGATTGCTACATAGTGAACAACGTTGTCAACCACGTACAAGACGAAATTCTTGCATCGGCCATAGAGTCCCTTTTCCGTAAGATCAGGAGTTTGTTCCAATTGCATTCCACAAGCCCGTGTGAATGCCCCCGTTGGATCACCCATAAACGTAACGAGGGAGTTTGGTTTTCCATATGCTTCTACTAGTTTCCTATTCCAAACACCCACGACCGCACTATCGTTGACAGAATACACAATCACATTTTCAATCCCAAGCTCTTTCAATGCATCTTGCTGCTCAAAGAAGGTCGGGATTTGAATGTTGGAAGGTGTAGATGTAAAGGCTGCAGGTACACCAACAAGAAGCACAGACTGACCGGCGGTGTATTCCTTCATATTGACCTCTGTTACTGGATTAAAGCCCCTGTCCATGGAGAAGAACACTTGAATGAGAAAAGCACCTGCAACGACAAATATGTGGTCATGGGTTTTTTCACACGGCGCGAAAAACAACAAATCGAATAAGCTTGTATTGATTGACGATCCTAAACAAGCTTACCAATTGAGGCAAAGATCTGGAATTACATCACCACGAGAAATGGTCTTGGACGATGCCGGTGGCGAAACGGTGGAGAATCCAACAGTGGAATCAACAAATAGAAAGCATGCCAGAACAAGGGCTGCCAGCACTGATACATTGGAGACCAGCCTCGTCATTTTGGATCAGTCACTTTGCATACAAATGTAGAAACACGGAACTAGGCAACCAGGCGAAATCTTCCTGTATGCTCCTTGCAAGAAACTATGTTGTCAAAGAGTCGAGACCCAGATTTCGATCGAAGCATCAATGACGTTGATTTCATGAAAGAGAACCGTTCGCCTGGCCGTTGTTCGATTCTTGACCCGAATGCAATATGTAGACTGATTTAGACTCTTCACCAACTCTTCACAAGGGATCGACATGTCATTACTACAGCATGATTCAGGATTTATACCAAGACAATATAAGGATATCTTCAATAATATCAAACGGATTCTTTCGATACCACTCTGGTGTGTTGATGCTCTGTGTCGTCTTCTTTTTTTGGAGCCGAGGTGTAAGGAGTCACTTCTCATCATTGATCCACCTGCCTGATTTTCATTTACAAAGGCAACTGGCAGTTGCCTTTTTTCCAAGTATTTAATAGGAAAGAAGATTGGGTTCCCATTATATTGCGACATTTCTCACCAGTAAACCAGAAATAAGAGGGGCGTACCGATATCGTTGCCCTTCCCCAAACACCTTTCGACAGGGCAGTTTCTTGGCTAACGGCAACCAGCATTTTCTTTCCAGCACCTCGTCGACTTGTCTTTGGATGTGCAAAGCGGATTTCCATGCGGAAGGTTGCCGTGACACCGTCAAGTAGGCCCCTCGCGTTTTCTCCTGGCGACCAGCGGTTACCAACATTGGTACCCTGACAACATGATTGGGGTGCAGGGCTATCCCACACGCTATCGTGATGAATTCATCAGTGCTAACGACAAGAGCGTCAGGTACCCTTTTTGTATTTGCTGTTGTGTACTTCTGTGCTCGCTTGTGATCCAATTACAAATTTGGTTGCGTCGTACCCTCATGGGCAAAGTCAACGAGTTTGCTGTCCGTATATCTGCTTATCCTCAAGCCCTGCTGTACTTTGGCCCCAATCTTGGCGTACAAATTCAATGCCGGAGTATTCCAGTCCAAGGCAGTCCAGTAAAAGCTGTCACAATTCGTGCGCAGACCAATCTCTGCCAACGTCTTTAGAGCAAGACTCCCTCCTCCCCGCTTCCGAAAGGCTTCTTCCAAGAACAAATCTTCCAAATACAAGAATCGACCTTGCCCCAGATAATGTCCAAAATAAAACACCGCCATACCGCAGCAGGTGGAAGATGTGGTAAATGTGGCTCCTGAGCCTGTTTCATGGTCGTCGCCTTGGTGGTAGTAGTCAATGAAGAGGCAATAAAACAATGGCTCGTTGCCACTTCCGTCGATAAGGTAGTCCTCAGCAGTACATTGGACGGCATCCGGTTCCTTCTCGTAAACGGCAAGGCCATGTACCAACCGGGCAATATCCTCAGCATCCTTTCTGGTATTTTGGGCCAGCCTAAGTCGAAACTTTGAAGCGTCCTTTCCAGCGACAAGACAATCCTTCACTTGCTTTTCCACAAACGATCGATTGCAGCTTAATGCTTCTTCACTTGTTCCTTGTGCTACTCCTATGGCCTTGCCAACATAGTTTTCCATTGCCTGTCGATCCATGCGCAGGATGAGCCAATCTTGGAGCGTCTCTGGTGGATTTGTTGTGTCCTTGGATTCATCCATAATACCCAACCATATGAGCCGGCGACATTTCAGACGAACGGCAATCTTGGCCAGCAAGTGCAGTAATTGTTGTTTCTCATCTCTCTTATTAGGGAGTTGATCCACAAACAGGCATCTTCCATCCCACGTCGAATACCCAATGTAGAACGTAACCAGCTGAGTATCAGTTTCGACAGGATCCCCATCTACATGAATTTGCATTCCAAAGTAAAGTGGTGGTGGTGGAACCGCCTGAGTGTGGGAGTCATCATCCTTTGACGATATGAACTTGAAGGAGGTCCAGTCTTGCTGTACTCGATGCAAGGTGAATCCTTTCGTACCGCTCTGAACCTGATTATATTCCTTTATAACCTCCTCGATGTTTTGATCTATGATCGAAACAGACAGTGCTTGTGCCATTGTGGACCAATAGCTTCGATTTCTCGTTATTGCGTCGCTTGCTGCTGTTTCAATGTTGACTTTGAAGAGTGGGTACCCACTACCTACCTTGTCCCCAATATACTTCGGATTCCCCTCCCCAGCTGCATTCTCGATAAATGTAAAAAAGCACTCAGAACACAGCAAAAGGGGCAACCTTGAGAAGCCACTCTACTCTCGGAAAATGTAGCTACAGCACTGGGTCATTTCATTCATAACCAACATTTCGTCCAAGATTAAGTTCAGTGTCTAACTGTAAAACAATCCACCAAACAATGGCAATCAGAAGGTTGAGGTGGCTAGAGAAACTATCAGTGATGCCAGAGACTCGAAACCCCAGAATGATCTTCATATCATGGATCCCACAGCCAAGACCAACAGGAGGACTGTGCCAAACAATCAGCAAAGCATGCGCGCATACTGTAGGAGAGATACTAAGACTTGACACAAACTTGACAACTGGATGACAATGATACGAGGCCTAAAAACAAACAGCGCCAGCGTTGAATTTACGAAAAGACACAGGCCGTTCGACTAGTAGGTTTTGATACTATAGGCGTGACTATCTATCTCAACAGTTCATTATCAGACACACAAAGCTTGATAACAGCTCAGAGGATACTTCGGCAATTTCGACGTCTGAATGACCAACAAGAAATAAGGATCCATCTAGCATGCCCACGCATCTTGTCAAATGCTGAAATCAGGTATACACATGCATGAATTCAAAGCGAGAAGCGAGAATGCAGTTCTTGAAGAGAAACGGGTCATTTCTCACCTCCAGTCTGTCCACCCGTGCAATTATGACTCTGAAAGATCTTTATCCAAGTACAGACGTGTGTGTTTCAACCAACATCCATGCAATCTCTTTAATAGTGTAGTCTTCAACCGAGACAAACAACCATATTAAACAATCACTATCCTCTCTGCAGCCATACTCTTTATAAACCGAGCATGTATGTCGATATTGCTCCAACGACAAGTCACCACCCAGGTTGTGAGCCCAACAGAAGAAAAAAAATGCTGGGAAGAGCCACAACGTCTACTTGAGAAGTCACGGCGCAACATTGTAGCATGGAAGAATTGCAGTGTGATCGGCGTTAAGAAGGAAGTGCGGGTTGCAGTTGGAACATCGTTCTGCTACTGCCTCGGATTCTGGCCAATGCAATCCAAAACCCAACGTCAAGAGTCAAGAATTGGCGGACTCTTATTTTTCAAAAGCGGCCGAATTGGAAGCCATTTGGAATTGCAGATGCAAGAGTAGAGTGCCCTCCTCAAGATAAAAGATGGATAGTGACCACGACATCCGATTTACTTGTACATGGAGGTGTGAGAGGTAGGCAAGAAACAACAACAGCAAGCCGCAAACGAAAAAGACCGTACTACTACTTCTACTCGTACTACTATCACCGTCGTTGTATCATGTGGTCCAACAATCAACTGGGAAAGAGGGAAAGGTAACATTTCTAGATACGACCCTTCATCCTGCAGCATTGAAATGATCGGGTGATATGGCTGACAGACCGAGCAAACGCACTGTGTCTCTATTCCACATGGGTCTAATAAGACCAGACCAACGATGACGTTGCTTCTGGTAGTGTAAATTGGAACACAGGTACAGTAATAGGAGTAGTTAAGACTAATAGTAGCAGTCAGAATGAATGACCCACTAGTCTGGGTGCATAACAGATTCGTAGGACTATAAATGATTCGTGCTGGTTGCTCCGTCATAACCTTCTGTTAACGAAGTACACGTTGTGGTATGGATGGCAAAGAATAAAAATTGTAGAGGAAGGCATGTGCTAGTTGACGTTTTTGGCGAAATGGACCATGGGACTAGTTTGGTTTTTGGGTGCAAGATCCAACAACGGACTTTGTCAATCGTTGCCGGAATGAAGGAATGTCCATGAATCACGAACCGATGAGCGGATCGGCAAAGCGAAGAGGCGAAACTTCTTTTTCGCAGAAAACAAATGGAATCTGTGATTTGTTGCTGTACGCCTTGGCGCACTTTCTACCGTTTTATTGGAGGCAAGTCCCACGTCGTCGCCAAAGAACGCGACAGGAGGCTTCGTTCGTAAAAAAAATCAGCGTTCCGTTTCTGCTTCAACTGTCATGCGGAGTGCACCTTGACGATGTGGTATAATGTCCGAGGCATAAAATTAGTTAGTATCATTAGTCGTACAGTCCCTAACTGACAGTATTTTGTATTCGTGTCCGTAAGTGTTGATTCTAAGTAATTAGAAGTGTGAAGGATGATTTTTTAGTTGGTTTGATATGGACGACAATTTTTTCATCCGTTGGGGCACGTGGTATCTATCCCGCCGTAGAATGTCTGGTAGATTCGACAGGCATCATGTGGGTCACGACGTACTTTACGTACACACCCAAAACAAGTATGTGATTAGTGTGTAGATGCAACAAATTTGCCGAATGTCCGTTCCATACGACAAAAAAGTACGGTGCACGCTGGGTATTGCGCCCAAGAGTGGGTGTGCGGGGGCAGGCTCAACATCATATTTTCTTCGAATACACCAAGCTGAAAACCATGGCACCTCGGGAAGCAACAGGGACCTTCCCTGATCAGTACCTGACCTATGATTTTGAAGGACCAATGCCAATGGGGTTACCACCGGCCCATGATCCGCTTCCCGTTGGCCCGGTTCAAACGATGATGGATACGACGGAAGAAGACGCAACACCACCGCAGCCCGCCCTGAACCACTTGGGAAACAATCTGAGCACGGAAACAGAGGCTCTTCGAACTCCAGCCAATGCAGCGCAAGTAGATCCCCTGTCGATCGACCCTACAGCACAACATGCGGCGCCATGGGAATCCGCGGCACACCGGAGACATCGCCTTCCCATACCTCAACCCCCTGCAGCGTCGGTGTCCTTTGGTTCGACCGTTACGGCGGTTAACCATCATACTTCCGTGGGGTCTTCCGTTGAAGCACCTTCCATGACCCTCATGAATGGCCTCAACCCCCCAACCCACAACCACAACATTGTCGCATCCCCTAGTACTGCATCAAGTCACGATTCGTTTGTTACGCAAGTGGCTCCTTCGGGAGCCGTTCCGAGATCCCGACTAGTGCATCAGGTATCAGAAGCTTCGTTTTCGGATCCTGCTGGGGACGAAGAACCACCTGCTCTGGATACTACGATGGACAGTGTGGCGTCTTCCGCTGAATCGACGCAATCCTTTCACGTTGTGGAAGATGATGAGCCTTCTCCTTCATCTAGCGGTGTCTCCATTTCTTCTCTGCAAAGTCCTACTACCTTGCAAGAAAACGCCGCGTTTGAAGACGCTACTTCGGAAGAACCTTCATCTCCTCTGGCATCTCCATCCCTCTCCACGGTCGCTCCAGCTTCTCCCACTTCAATCAATCTGTCTTTTGGACCCAACACTTCGGTTAGCGACCTCAAGTATTTTGCCGAACGGGGTTGCATTGTGGCTTTGTTACAAGCACTGACGACTCCTCGGTTGGTTACCTTGGGAACTCGGATGTTGGCGGATTATGCCAAAATGTCACATCGACGGGTGGCGGTTGCTAGCAACCGACGCATTCTGGAATTTGTCCAACGGACCATGCTGCAAGTATCTGAACATGCCGATTGGTTGGGACGGGAATATGCAGTCGAGACAGTTCGAAGCCTGACAGCAACCGAAGAGAGCGACCGCTATTTAATGGGGACCTATGGGCTTTTGAATACATTGGCGCTGGTGGCTCGAGGTGGACCCTTTGTTGCCCATGTACGAGAAGATGGTACACGGTGTACAGTGCCATTGGCATCGGAGAAGGCTCGGCTGCACGCTTGCATTGCAATTATGAATCTCTCTTGTGGCAAGGCCAACAAGATTGAGATTGCCAAGATTCCAGATGTCCTGGAAGCAATGAGAGAAGTGATGCTGCATTCCTCGGATGAAGCTCGACTCAAGGCGACGACCTGCATCAAGAACTTGTCCAATGCGGATGCGAACGATGCAGCTCTATTGGGAACTCCGGGGTTGGTGGAAGCACTGGGAAAGGTTGCTGCCTCCACTTGTACCACAGAGAGTGGGGCCACTCCTTGCACCACAAATGCTTGCTTGACACTGATGAACCTTTCGATTTCCAAGGCAAACAAGCATCGAGTCTTTCGGACACCCGGTGTTATGGATGCTCTCATGACGGTCCTAGAACGAACGACTGCTCAAGGGTCCTCCACCGAAGCTCGTATAAAGGCTTGCTCGGCTCTGTCCAACTTGGCCATTGGCTACGATAACAAGATTCCCATGTTTCGCTATCCTGGATTTGTAGATGCCATTCTCAATGTCATTCAAACGGATACAGGTGAAGCAAGAACGAAAGCATGCTCCATTTTGTGGAGTTTTGCAGCGGAAATGAAGAACCAAGTTCCTGTGGTTCAACGAGGAGATATTCTCCCAGTATTGGTCCGTGTCGCCGAAGAAGATGGCACAACGGAAGCAAGATTCAAGTGTGTGGCCGCTCTTACATTACTGGCCGAGTCCTTGGACAATGCCATTCCCCTGTTGGAATCGGGCGCGCTTTCACCTTTGATGGAAATTCTGCACGAAGCTGGTCCCGACCCAACCCAATGGAAGGGACAAACCGCTTCTTGGTGTGTGGGATTCTTGATGAACATTGCCCAGAGTGATGAGGCTGTTCCTTCTTTACGAGAATCCGGAGTTGTCGAACTCTTGGCCCCTCTTTTGACCTTGGATCACTACCAAAGCCTCAAGGCTGCCATGGCGGTTACCTTTGTGTGCCGATACGACGAAGGCGACGAGTGTTATGATCTACTACGAAAAACTGAAAACGTCATTCCCAAGATTATTAGCCTCTTGCACAACACTTTGTCTGGACGGGGTGGCAATGGCTACAAGTATGGCGTTTTCACACTACGCTCCTCCGTGGGATGCATAGCCGCCCTGGCATCGGGACCAGATTTCATGAAGGAACGAATTGCTACAGGTCCTGTGTATGAGAGTCTGTTACGAGTCTTGTCGGACTTTTGCGTAGACGGTGGTACTCCCGGTGCCATCGTCGGCGGCGGTCGTGAGGATACCTTGAGTGCAACTTTGGCGGTACGAGCCCTGCATTCGTTGACGGCACACTTGATTCCAATTGCTGGATGCAGTGCTCTGCCGTTTGGAAAGAATATGGAAGATCGGTTATTGACTGCTCTGATTTCATTTGAAAGGATGAGCAAGGAGGGTTTGAAGGATGCGACTCGTGAGTTGGCCAGGGATGCCAAGGTTCGCATCCAAGGAGGTCGCAAGGTGAGCCGAGGATCTTCGGGTCTGTATACTGCGAGTGACGGAAGTAGTGATGTGGACATGAACGATGTCGGTTCGCTGGCGAGTGGTTGCTGTGGTTTGGATGCGTTGCCAGGCTTTGGGGAGGTCTTTTTGACTCTCCCCAAGAATGACGTCGTGCCTCAAATCGCGGAAAACTCGAGCATGTCGGAAGATCCAGTTGCAGCGGTCCGCACATTTCTTTTGACCGACTCTAGAACTGGACGAAGGTTTGTGGTTCCTACCGACCCCAGCGGTGGCCGCACCTTCAACGATGCTCGGCAATGGTGTTATCGAAGAGGACGCTTTTGTCTTCCAGGTGAAGAACCAGATCTGAACTTTGTCTGGACAGAAGAGTTGCAACGAGCGTACGAAGAAGCTATCAATGGGGATGATCAGCAACAACAGTCCAACGGGGCGACGGGTGTTGCTGCTGACTCTTCTGTTGACACAACGCTGTAAGGGATTGATAACGGTGCCTTGCACAATACTAATTTCAGCTGCTACTGCGAAGAATTCTCTTAGATGATGTAGGTACTTAGCATTAGACAGAACTTGAAATCCACTATATTCCATAGGAGTTGTATTGGTGCTTCTGAAGTTGGGGTCAGGTGGTTTTAGCCGCCATCCTACTGAGGCTTCGGACGAATGCAAGATGCAAAAGTTTTTCTAATTTTTCGTAGTTCTTGGAAGAATGCATGCTCGCGTTTCGAAATCCCAGAACCAATCAGATCACTGCATCCGTGGCGGATCCGGCACGCCAGCGCGCTCATAGGATCTTGGGCAGACTGGCTGGAGCAGTGGTGGGGAGGAGTGACGCCAGCGTGAATGGAAGAAGAGGAGGTTATGTATCCAAGAGCGATGAAATGCTCGCTTGATAATAAGAGACGTCATAAAAACAAGCTACCGTCTCTTCGATTGCTTGTGCTCTCTCTTTACATTTCGACGGAAGGAGCGTTTTTGCTTCAGTCGTCTTGCTGAGGTTGCCAGAAATCGCAGCCGCGTTTGTATTCGCATCGATCATCCAGACTCGGCGGTTGTATCTATTCATTAAGAACCAAGGTAGCATGAGTCAAGAAGAGGCGAAAAATGAATCGGGGAATGTCCCTTCGAATACAAGTGAGCAAGAGGATGAGCAATCATCATCACCGGGTGACGAGTCTTCTGCCAATGGGTCTTCTCTACCCCCACCGCCTCCACCTTCTTCCGAACCTCCTGCTCCTGCTCCTGACGCTAAAACCACTGGTAATGCCAATCAAAACTCACCATCCTCTCATCAACAATCTCCTTCTCTCTACATATCTTCTGCTTCTTCCTCTAGCCGGAAGACTTCTAGACAGACGATCGATGCAGGCAAGCAGCAGCAACAGCAGCCAAAAAAGAGCGATTTTTTTATTCCCTACGATTCGGATGCCAGTGGATCCAGTTTTGTCGTTCGACAACAGCATCAACATGAATCGTTGGCATCTCCTCCTCCTTTCAGTTCTCCGCCTACTCCCACCAAGGGTGGACCCAGTCGAGATCGATTTCCTAGTTTTGACAGTCATGCAAGTTCTGGGTCCATACGGTTTGTGTCTCCCAGAACGGAGAGCTACCGACAAAGGCGACAAAGCAATCCTCAAATGCTGCCCTATCACGAACGAAAAAAACTTCAACAACAACAAAAACTTAAGCAGCCTCCATCACCGCAGAGGCAACTGCAACCTCCATATCCTCCACACATGATGATGATGATGCCACCACCACTTTCCTATGGAGCTCCTCCACCTCAGGTTCAGATGGATCCAAATGCAGTTGCTGCGTTTCATAGTATCTACGGTGGGTTCCCTCCACACCAGCAGCCACCAGGATTTCCACCCTCACCGAATCAGCACCAGCAGCATCAATCGCAACCGCAGCAACAATTTCCGCCGGGATTTTACATGCCGCCGCCTATGCCACCAGGAGCGGCTGGATATCCACCACAACCGGGGAATCCTGGATATCCACCATTCGTAGGCATGCCACCTCCCCCTCCACTACCACAAGGTGGACCACCTTCAAACGGACAGCAACATCAACAACAACAGCCACCTTTCATGCCACCTCTTCCTATGCCATTCTATCAACCACCACCACCACAGTCTCCACACCTTCAGCAACACCACCAAGCACAATCGCGGGATTCTGCTCCGAATGCAACAAGATTGAATCCCTATCAACCCATGATGGATAAAGCACCAAAACGCAATACGTTTACAGCTCCTGCTCCAGCGGCATCTGCAAAACCGCCGATAGTACCTAGAGATGATAGTAGCATGTCTTCCTTGGGAAGTGTCGGTGAAACCAGTGACCAAAGTGACAGTATCGTGTCGCCCCGTCACAGACGAAATTCTTCCGCCAGCAGCACTGGAAACTTTTTTGTCGATGTTTTTGCCGCATTGTCTCCCAGAGGAGGCAGTTCTGCCACCAACACTCCAGAAGTTGCTGCAAAGCAACAAATACAGATGCCGCCGCAGCAGCAAGCGGCGTTTTTACAAATGCCAAATTTACCATTTCGAACAATAACACCACCGGAAGGACCATCACCAACACCAGTCCGACAACGACTTGGATCTCAGGATAGACCACCAGCGAGTCGAGGAACGCACCAACGATTAACTTCAATTACCAATGATGACTGGGATGAGTCTGGAAATGGTAAAAAAGAAGACGCTAGTTCCCTCAGTGGTTATTCCAGCAAGTATGTTCACTATTTCTCACAGCTGCCGCCGTCATTGTATTTCTGCTCATTTGCCTTTTGAAAAACAAATTTTTTCCTATTGCAGTAGCGATGTCTCTGGAAGTGAACGAAATGTCAATGAGCGTACTGCCTTACTACCTCCGTCGGGTATATCCACAAATGAACGAGAACACAACAGTCACCGTCGTCGCAAATCGAGATCAAGGAGGAGCCGACCCAAACCCAACTATGACGCTAATGGAATGCCTTTGCCACAACTGCCGGTGGCGTATGGATCGTCCCGTAGACGATCTGGTTCAGACGCCCTGCTAGATGCAAAGCACAAAAAGGTACTATACCAACCAGGGATTGGTTTTTTTTTGTCTTGCAGAAATTCCGTGCTAACCAACTCCTCGTATCTTTTGACTTCGCAGAAAATGCGAAAGAAACAAAGCAAGAAACAGAAGAAATCACGGCGCAAGGCAAGCCATCGATACTCGAATGACGATTCTGAGAACGATGAGACCTCCGATTCTTCCTATGACTACAGACGGTGGACAATGCAACGAGCTCGGATGCTGGAGCGAGAGCGAGCCAAAGTTCACGAACAATGGAAAAAAGAATACGAAGCCGAATCCATGCGCGCCAAGCAAATAGAGGAACAGAAAGCGCTTCACCGACGGTGCGTCCGAATATTTGCTGCTTTTCGCCAGAGACTGTTTCGTTTCATGACGTCTATGGAAATGTTCATTGCAAATCTTCCTCTAGCGATTGGAGCTATTGCCATGGCAGTCGTCACTTTGGGCGTGGTATGGTTCAAGTTTACGGAAGAGAACTTGGAGTCCTGTGAGCGGGTTCATTTCCATTCATCCCAGTGCACGTTTCCTGAGTTTCCTGGTTGCTTTTATTGCGATACAAGAAATCCTCTGTACCGAGCAGCTTTGAATTTTCATTATGGATGCAACGTAGCGGCGGGTTTCTTGGCTTTATTGTTTGTCACCAAGGTAGTACTGGCTACGAGAGTGGTTGTAGACGAATTAGCTTCGCCGATTACTGCCAGTCCAGCTGGTTTGCTTTGCATGACTACCGTATGTGTGTTTGCTGGACGTGGTTTAATCGGCCAAGTGATGGTCTCATTGGCTTCCTCTATCCACTTGGGTTTGGTCATTTGGTACATCTACATGGCGCTGGCGTACCAAATCATGCCAGAACCAACTTGGTTTCCGAATACTATTGGCATTGGTCTTAGTGCCGTCAAGACTTGGTTGTATTATCCCATGCCCGGACATTTGCTCATGGCGGTACGTCAATAAACAAACGAAATTGGGTTTTTTCCGAATCCCTTGGCTCTCACTTTATCGTTTTTTTTACCCCAAACAGATATCACTTTCCTTGAATATCTTTTTCTTTCCCATTAGCCTGATTCGTGTCGCTGTGAACAAAAAGATTTCTGCCACCATTGGTTGGATGCAGATGAGTGCTCCGGCGGTTTCTCTCTACGCGCTCACCATTATGGCACAACCATCGTTTGAAGAGGAGAATCCGGACGTGACCAGCTTTCAGCGCGTCCATCGAATGATTTACCTTCCTTGTATGCATTTCATGTGTGGGTTATCTCTGATTGGATTCTTTGCCAGCTGCCATAGTCTGGTTACTAGATGGGACGACTTGAGAAAGAGACCCTTTTCACCAGCCCATGCTGCATTCTGCTTTCCAACCTTATCGCACGCCAATGCGATTCAGTCGTACCGGGGAGCTGTCCTGACCTTCAGTGATGTTCAACCTCACGACTGGCGTTTGATAATATTGTACACCTATTGGTTCATTGTCCTGTTGGGCGGAACCATTGCCACGGTTTGGATCTCAACCAAGTTTCTTTTATGTTTGCCCGAGTGGACTCACTTGGATCTGGCAGACGAGGAAGAACCCCCAGAACCGGCGAATACAATTTTGTCCATGCAAGAAATGATCACAGCCGGAGAGACTATGAAGCAGTCCTATGTGAGTCCTGCCATTTTGCAAGCCAACGAAACAGGTGCGTTGGTCTTGACTCGAAGTGGTCCAGACGGAAGGTTGCGATATGTCCGTACTCGTCGTCTCCCCGCGTTGGGCTTTGAACCCACTATGAAATGGAGTGAGATGCAACGAGAACGTGAATTATTGCTGGAATGGGTCGGTAGAAATCCACCCCGTCGTCGTAACCGAACGTTGAGTGTTCCTGGAATCGATTTTGGCCGTCGATCACCCTTGGCCTTCGGCACTGCCAACACGGGCGTTTATGGCATTTCGTATGGCCAGTATTCTCCCGTCAATCGAGCGGATGGTACTACTGGATGGTAATAGCAAACAAATGATCATTTTTGTTGTAAGACTAATTGCCTACTACTGCTGCTATAATCCAATTTAGTCATACAGGTCTTGTCATCGCTGCTGGAGAGCCACCATTGATACAAACAAGCTACTAATGTTTGAAAGTATAGAAGCACTGTACTTGGAAGTGTATATATTACAAGAGTTACAATCTTGAAATCAATATCAAGCAAACAAGACAGATAAACAAATACACAACTTTCTTGACGTTGTTGGATCGGCAAAGCAAAGGACTAATAACACTGATTCCATCCTTGAATGCTGTTGCAATGATTGGCAATGGACAGGAGTGCTCGACATCCTGCCAGAATATCTGCATCATTGCTGCTGCCGGTGCTGGGAGAAACCGTCAAATCGAGAGCAATCCTCGATTGTACATCATGACTTGCTTGTTCCCCTTCACTGACCACCCTCGACTGCATCACGGCTTTTGGAATTCCCGTTGTGACAATTGATCTAGATTTCTTGTTCGGTCTCCTTGTACTGCTATCTTGCTCTTCTTGTTGATGTTCTTCTTCTTGATCCTCCTGGGAAGAAACGGATACCGATCGAGATCGCTTCAAGTGGTTAATTCGTTCCGTTCTCGTGGACGATGTACTGGAAGAAACATTTGCAGTAGAAGTAGTCGACGTTGTAGGAGAGGGAGTGGTATTGGATCTTCGTTTGAGACGGAGTATATCATCAAGATCTACAACCGCTTCATTGCAGTAGGTAGCTCCGCGTTGTCTTCCCTTTCCCAAGCGAGTAAAGGAAAAGTAATTCAACTGTCGACGAAGGCTCGCAAAGGAGGAATGATTAAAGTACTTTGGCAACACATTGGCTTCCACTTGGAGTCGATCGTGAACCACAATGCGTCCCAAAGTAATGTCTGCTCCTTGAATGGAACCAGGAAAGAAAGAAATGACATCTTCATTTTCTCGCAGCATGTCAACCAAGCGTCTGTCATTGAAAGGGAATTGAGAAAGAAGCACAAAGTGAGAAAGGAGAGAAAGGGAGAATATGTCTGACAACTCGTAGAATTCTCTCCGATATGTGTGTAGAAACAAAGGGCGAGACGACGCGCAAACAGGTTATGATTCCAGGGAACAAAAGGAATCCTAATTCGGAACCCTTTGTGACTTGATGTTTTGCTTTGGTTGCATCCAAAAAGCCACGGGGAACCATGGTGGAACAGGATTCCATTTCACTTCTCAGATGGAAGCAGAGCAATTGCAAGCACATCATACTCCTTTCAACAAGCTCCACACAAACAAAGGAGCGCTTTCATGCAGAACGATTTGGCGAATAGAACATCCACAGAGCAACTTACCGAAGGAATGGAATCGTCTTCTCATCCTCCTTGACATTCTTGACTGGAACCATAGGTTGTGTGACAAAGCTGACAGTAGACGGTGGCGTCATGTTGGTGTGATGGGTGGAATAGGAAGCAACAGTTGTCATCGCTTTCGTATTTTCGGATGTTTCTCCGGTTTCTTCGTTGTTGTGAGAAAGAGAAATTCTCACTCTTGATTATCCTCGTTTTCTTTCTTGATGGACAGATGAGGGGGCAGCCTGCGTTCCGCTTCACAAGATACTGTTTCGTAGGAAACCCTCGTTCAAGTACTCAGTACAATATCCACGTACAATCCACTAAGATGTCATCATTGGCCCCGTTTGCGACAATATTCGCTTATGAACTACTGACACGTACGTGATTGTACACAGAATTCAGGCATTCTCGTTGGCGCAGAACAAGCACTTGAAGTACGCATGTGCGAAGCGTAGTAACTTGAGGGAAACCAAACGAGAACTTCCTATATCTTTGCGCAAAACCGTTGAGAATTCCCGCAGACACCAGAAATGGCGCTTCCCGCCTTTCGCACATGTTTCTCATCCTCAATTCTGAAGATGTGGATTCCAACCAACCGAGAATCTTCAAGGTCGTGTTGTATGTGACATGTCACACATTTGTTCTTTCTCATCTGTTGGAGCCCAAAGCTGT